>JBAMYA010061458.1:0-27828 GCA_037176975.1 Arrhamphus sclerolepis | reverse complement strand
CACACACACACACACACACACACACACACACACACACACACACACACACACACACACACACACACACACACACCCACCCCTCTCCTGCATCTCTTCCACCAACTCATTTTGTCCTCAATTCAATTTATGATGGGGACAGCAGTGGAAAACAAATAATCTCATTTAACTTGTGGAATTAACAAGGACTAGCAAATCATCCATTCATCCATCCTAACTCGGACTTTAATGAGGCCAAACCAGCCCTTTTCAATCATTTATACAGATGGAGAGAAGATAATGGAGAGAAGAAAAAGCAGAGAGCAAGATCATAAAAAAAGAGGAAGTTAAAGAGAAAGAGCTGAATGATGGAAAATGAGGGGGAGAGAAAAACTATGCTAATTTTACTGAAAGCATCAATGTACATCTTTATGTGTGGCAGTATAGTTTTCCTACATACACGAGTGCAGCGCTCAACTGCGTGGCTGAAACGAGATCAGCTTTTGAATCAAAAGTGCAGACTGCAGCTAAATGACACACAGACGTACAAGCAACCAAAGTAACACACACTCACAGCTAAACCTACACTAAAAGTCTTGCTTTCGTTACATCATTGTGCAGCTGTTTCAATTAGCCTAATTCTAATGTTAAATAGCATTGACAAAGACATGCGCAGCGGAGACTGTGCTGCAGTGAAGTGATGCAGCAGCCACAGCTTTGCAGCACGTGTGATGAGGAAAGGAGTCCGTGTGTGTGCGTGCAACTGAATTTCCTCACAGGCGAGTGTGTGCGAATGGGATGATATAATATTAATGCTCCCTGATGTGGTGTTGCACCAGTTCCACATCAAAGGGAAGCAGAGTGGGGAAACAGCCAAATACAAGCTTCTTAAACAGCACAACAAAACACCGCAGGAATGAGATGCGCGTCCCAGTGCGCACACGTGTGCCATTTATGCTAGCAGTGACTGTACTCGTCACCGTAGCGGTGATCAGCACTTTCAACTATGCACGTCATGTTGATTAAAACCATTTCATACATCCTGGTAGAAAGTGCTCACTGCTACTTTCTTTAATCAAATGTCTAGATAAATATTAGAAATCTTAGTTGATTACAACAGTCTTTGCAAGTTACCATAGTAACCTTGCTTTGGCCTCTCATGTTGATATTCAGCATCTCTGAACTTGTGAAACTGAATCACAGCCCTTTTCAGCAACTGACTGCAGCACAAAAGTGTTCCCGCAGATATCCTCTGCAGTGGAAAGAGCTCTCTGCTTCACCTCAGTGCTGTCCATCGCTTTATTAAATCAGCTCAGGTTATTGTTTATCACTGATTACACACTAATTCAACTAATGGCTCTTTGTTAAAACAACTTGTTTTACATTAAATGCTGCACAAGCATTCTTACTAATAACGATCCTGTGTATTTTGCTTCAGAAAACCATTAGTAAATAGTGCAGCTGCTTAAACTTCCACATGGATTTATGGCAATCTGTCTAGTTTGAAAATATTTAGTGAGTGCTTCAGATTTATAGGGTAGTGTGACATCACAGGCCCAGACGAGAGTAATTATCCAGCTTTAACCTCCATCGACACATCTTGCTGTGTCTGCTGCGACTCTGCACTTGGTTGCACAAAACTGTGATGCTGTTTCCCAAAGAGGCACAGTGTTTGGAAGAGGGGGGCGAGCGTGGTTAATTCTAACTAACTGAAATGACTCAGTTAGCTGACAGAACATGCTTGAAAAGGTGGTTTTGATCAGAATTTCTGTGGTCTTTTGCCCAAAAAAAATGTCTTTAAGCATGTGAACTTTGGGGGGAAAAAAGGGTATAATGTGTTTCTTTTCCCTTCCTTTTTGGTCTTGTCCTGCGAGAAGTACATTTTCTTTGTCAGCTGCTAAAACTCATTTACACCTGGCTCACAGAGCAACCAATCAAATATCTTTCCCCTCGATATACAAGTAAAGCCATGTGGTTTGAAACAGCCCCGAGTTCGACTTCACTGGCCAACACCGACTGTGTAGTACTGTGAGCCAAAGTTTAACTGATTATAATTACTCCAATACACTTCTGCATGAGACGATTATTCCCTCTGTCATCACATTTATTTGCATGTATGTGAATATTCCTTGTAATGAGAAAGGCTGGAAAAGCTGCCATATCATTATGCCCTTTTGTTTCTAAGTTTTGCTGGATTGTCCAGACCGTTTGTCCTCAGTCTGCTTCGTCTCAGACTGCAGCTGGACTCCAGATCCATCAGAAACAGACCAGGTACACGTTTAGCGTGGAAAGGAGCAGAGTCTCGGCTCCTGCACACTAAACTTCTAAAACGCTGGTAGGATTACAAGCTCAAGCTGCGATCAGCTTCTTTTTAGAACTCTGTGGGTGTTAGTATGGAAAAGTAATAGCAGAATTAAATTTGCATTCATTATGTGAATAATTATTAACACTTAAATAAAGTAGTTATCTAGAGGTGCTGATAAAAGGACAACCTGATGATACTGCACCCCCGAATTTACGGACAGTTCCCCAAAAACAAAGCTGTCGACCTTCTTTCACCATCCTTGAGATTTGCTAATACCTCTTAAATTAAACCTGTACTTTCCCTCACTAACTCAAAACAAAGTGAAACTTTGCTACGCGAACGTCCTGAGACGTTGCTTCACAAAAAAAAAAAAACACTACTGCCCACGTGCACAGACGAGGACTATGTACACTGTAGGAATCTGAACCAGTTGGAGATTTCATGATCCTGATTTGCTTCATTTACCCTGATCCTCAATGAGCGTGCACGCACACACACACTCACAGTACATGTGTGTATACTGTGTGTGCAAAGTAGTGTGACAGGTTGTTCTGCAGTGAGCCTGAAGTAATGGAAAATATGCAGCTGGTTTACCCAGGTTCTCTAAACAATGAGACATACAGAGCATGTGAGTGTGTGTGGGAGAAAGAGTAAAGGAGAGAAAGTGTGTGTGTGTGTGTGTGTGTGTGTGTGTGGTGGTGAAGGGGGGGGGGACACTGAGTCAGAGGAAGAGAAGGAGAAATAAGAGTGATGAAGAGGAAAAACATCTTTATCGGCTCTGTCTGCCCTTCCTTGGCTGGAAAAATCATATTTCCGTTGGGGTGTGTGTGTATGTGTGTGTGTGTGCGCGTGTGTGTGTGTCTGGACTGTGCAAGCCAGCAGAAAAACTCATTTTAAAAACCTCATTTTAACATTTCCATACATAAAAGGCCTGTCTAAGACTGTTTATAAAAAATAAAAATCCTCGCAGTCAACAACTGCAAAGGTCACTTTCGCTTCACGTGAGCGAGTGCCTCAGTTTTCGTCTGTTAAAGATCTGCGAAGGATGAAACAACAACTGTGATGACATGACAGAAGCACGTCAGCTCAGTTAGAGGCATCGCCATCCATAAACTCTTTAATCCTCACCCCACAAAACAGCACGCATCACGGACGTACACACAGGCACAAACCGCCAAAAGTCAGGAACATGAATGGATGCAGACAAAAAGAAGTGAATTGGATGAACGGTTGCTGCTACAAACTGTAATTCACCATCAGTGTGTTGGAGCAGGAAAACATCTAAAACATGCACAGTAGCTGCCCTCAAGGCTCAGAAACTGGTGAGACACTGATCCAGAGTTTTATCTGCAACAAGTCCAAAAGACTCCGTGACGGTATGGGGTTGTTTCAGGGCTCTTAGCAGAAGGCATTTGCACATCTGGGATGGTCATATTATCGTAGAGAAGAACACGTATGTCGCCTTCTGGGATGCATTTTTCAACGAGACAATGCAAAACAGGGACAATCAGACTATTTTAACCCTGTACTGTTGCACCACTTAAAGCCTGTCTGAAGGGAAATGTTGCATCTCTTCATCTTTGGTCTTTGAAAGCCAGAAACAACAACTCCTGTAAAAGCCCTTTAGAATACAAGTAAAAAGAAAAGACAAAGTTGCTACTTTATATAAAATACTGCTGAAAAGCATCAATATCTGGTATAAAGTTTAATCTCATGTCCCATTCAACCACCCAAACCTCATCTCTCTGTAGATTTTGTGAGAACAATCTTATGCGCTACTTGAATGTTTTTTTTTTGTTTTTAAAGTTTGAGATTTAAAAAATGCCATTTTTACAGAGTAAATAGTAGCTATGACAACATCTCTGCCATATTCTGTACGCCTCCAACAAGCAGTAAACTGCTCAGTCACTCCAACAAGTGCTTTAGTTTCCCGAGAAATATATCTAAAAGGTCCAAACTGGAAATGGAAGAAAAATAAATCCTTGTTCCTCTTCTCCTTAAATGTGAAGGACCCATCTGTCAGTGAAGCCAGACTGCATGAACAGGCTTCTCTGACAACAGCTGCCAATCATCCTGCTAGACCATTGGCCAATTAGAAGAGGGTTGCTATAGTAACCGGCACTCACTCGCACTCTCACTTCTCACCTCCGACGGTGTCCGCCTACTCCTGGCACGGAAAAAGATATGGAAAGAAGACGAAAGGAGAGTGTGTGATGGAGAGGGGGAGGAAGAAATGGAACACTTTGAACAATCCTGCAGATGACAGCAGAATGAGATTCAACTTGTCCATTAAAAATCGTTAGAAGCAAGTGGCGATGAAGAACTCTTCACTAATGCCTTCCCTGCAATGATAAAGTCCACGGCTGACCAACAGTTTTTACAGGCAATATTAAACATTATTTAGTTTTCCACACTTGCCTGCAGCATTTCCAAGAAAAACAACAAACAGATTTTGACAGGTATCCTCACACAAGACCAGTTTGGGCAGCTATTGCTTTTGATACGATGATGTCATGTTAAAAAGGTTACTTTCCCTCAAGGACCCGACAGTGATACATTTTTGTTTCTTATATTATGTGTCGTTGGCACTCTCGGCCCTTTGGCTCCATACACATGATCTGTTGTTAAAAATTTGGGTGTGATTTTTGACAGCTCTGAAGTTGGAAAGAATGTCAGCACAGTTGAGAAATGAAGTTTTTTCCTACTAGGAGGGACTGCCAACGTCGAGCCTTATCTCCTCTGCAAAGACCTGTAGAAGCTGTTCGTGTTTTTATCACCTCTCGACGAGAGTACTGACATGTTCTGTAGGTCGGTTTAGATCCTCTCTGCGCTGTTTAGAGATAGTTCAGAAAGCAACAGCTCATCTTTTTACTGGCATGAAAAGTGTGATCAAATAGCTTGGCAACCGTCTCCTTTAATTAAAGTTTTAAAAAGGACTGGCACCATCGTATCTATCAAATCTTTACATCCACATCACTGCAAGAAAAGTGAAAGAGAGATGGCTGAGCTGTTGTGGTAGCTGCTCCAGAGCTGTGCAACAATCTCCGTATAGCCACATATGCACCATTCAGATTACAGGCCAAGGAGAGACTCAACTCTTCTCCTTTGCTTTACACTTGAGCAGAGCATGAACATCCAAATGGACCATTCTCACTGGCCTGCACTGTTTGGCACCATTTAATCTACTGTGTAATGTATTATTGACTTCTACGGATGGTTGTTTGTTTTTTTTCTTTTGTGGGAGCCTGGAGAACAACTACAGAAAATGGAATTGTCCTTTCAGTAGTGACAGACCAGGCAGGATCTACTGACTCTAAAAACCACCACTCCATTATACTTGGCGGCAGGTGCACCATTTTCAACTTTTGCCAATAACTCCTAAATAAGAGAAGAAGACAACAAAGAAGAAAACAGGAAAACTGGAACAGACTTTACACAGAAGGAGCTGAGAAGAAACACTAAGTAGAAATGAAGGTGATGAATGAGAAGACATTACTCTTTCTTGAAGGGGACATTGGGGGACATTGAGTCAACATCACTCAGTACTTTCTTGGGGTCACTTGTATATCTAATAAATCACCTCGGTCAACTTTGTGTGTACTAAATGTGTTCTATGAATAAATATGACCTTCATCTTAGCTCGTGTTACATGAATAAACATTTACACAATTCAACTGAACCGTTCACATGGATGCAAAATAAAGTCACATAAGATGTGTGTTTACATGGCTCAAAGCATTTAATCAGGATTTAGCCGACATGGTCACAGTGGTTTTGCTTGCTAATCTACCAGAAATATAACAGCCTCCATTCCTCAGACTCTCATTGTTACTTGGAAACTATGTTTAGAGTTTTGTTGATGTTTCAAAAACTGCACCCTCAGCAGAACATTGTGTTCCTGCAATCTTTGAAACAACATGGACAGTTCAAGAGGGTCTTTAAAGCTCTTTAAGAACGAGGTTTAGAGTCTGACCATTTCCTTGATCTTTTGACCAGGAAGAATGACAGTTTCAAACAGTTTTTTGTTTTTTACTAAGGAAGATTCTTTACAGATTTAGATGACTGGGGAGTATCAGCCATGGAAGCCATAATGATGAGAGCCAATAAAATTTTCCAAATCTCAAGGAAGAGAGCTTCAGTTTTCCTGACATGTCCTTCAGCAGAGAGGGATACACTGGACCATCATTTAAGAAATAATGTCATCCTGCAGCTGCAACATTCATGTCAGACTCGATGACTTTCCATGCGGTCATACTGACTGGAACCGGAGGATGAGGGTGAGCAACCACTGGCATCCACATTGACTAACTTTATTGGCTTTTTCTTTCCACTTTTTTATAGTTTTTAAATCACCAACCTTGGGACTGAAGTTATACTTAAACTGGGCAGTCCACGTCCCGCTGGAAGCTTCTTCACATTTTTACTCGACCTCGTGATCATTTTCCATCGAGGTCAACTAAAGAGACGGACTTTCTACACAAACGAAGTGATTGATGGTATAAAGGAAGGACTGATGTAGAGAAAACTGGAGGCAGTATCTCAAAATTATGTTGATGGTTGTTAATGATATCAAGCCCATGGACAAATATAGGGGAGGGAGAAAACTATCTATTCTGTATGTACAGTTTAACCAGTCATTTCTAATCTGTTGCAACTTACGCTGCACTTTAGTTTCAGTTGTTAGAATATCAGGATGCTCTTTCAACTGACATCTCCAGAAATACAAACCACTGTGTTTACTTGAAACAAATGAAACATTTTGAATGTCAACCGTTTCTGTGTGAGAATGATCCATTTAGAAGACAATCTGAATCTTATACTGACAAGCATGAGCAATGCACAAACAGATGCACAAACACGCTGACAGGAAATCGTTTCACAACCCGAATAGAATCCTGTGGTAGCAAAATTTGACTCCAAGCATTCAGACACTCCCGTCTCCAAATACTGCCTTGAAGGGGCGATCAATAAAATGCTCCTTAAATTCATCTGCTTCTCAGGAGGGTGAGACAGATGCAGAAACCTCGTCCAAACACTGTTTCGAGAGCTGGTCCATCTGATCTTTGATCAGCATGGAAGAAAGGTGGTAGGTCAGATGATGACAGAGGAGATGGATGAGAAAATGAGGAGACTGCAGGAGGTGTTGAGATGAAAAGGAGCAGAAAAGGTGAGAGCACAGAGAGGATCATTTACTTGAGATTTTGCGAGAGAGGCAGATAATGGAGAGAAGTGGCAGGAGCTAACAGGATGGCAGGAGGTAGGGGGGGCAAGGTAAACCTCTAGACTACGCTGAAGTGTTAAATGAGCATCCGGGAGAATAATCTGAGATGGAGAGGGAGGAGAAGTGAGACAGTGGCATCAGAGAAATGCAGAAAAGGAAGTCAAATGCAAGGAGGAGATGAAGATAAAACGAGGATGATGAAAATCACAGCCAAGAATGGAACAAGAGGGAAGACGTAAAGGAAATATAAAGAATGACAGAGAAGACATTCATGAAATAGCGCAAAAATTCATTATTTAAAGGCTATACAATACAAGCGAGGAAAGAAGGAAAGGACAAAGCCAGAGGATGACAGAAGAAAAGATTAAAGACTGATTAAATAAAAGGAAACAGGCAGCAAGGTCTGAGGGACGGGCGGGGGGGGAATAAGAAATGACAGAAGACAGAGAGAAAGAGAGACACGAGTAAACCAAACAGACAGGCCAAGGAACAATGGAAGAAGACACAAATGCTCCCAGGCAACAAGAAAACAAAAGCAAAGATAGAAAAAGAGGATGGTTAAATGATCCAGTTAAAAAAAACAAAAAAAACATCTTCTGCAGGAGACAGGGGAGAACCATGCTGAGATAAAGAGATAAAACATCAGATATTTGAAATATCATCAATGAGTGAAAGGAGAGCAAAGCATAATGTGATCAATTATGATTCAGGTGTTGGAGAAACGCAGATGAGTAGGAGACCATCTTCAAGATTTCTGCTCGGAAATCTGGAAATGACTTTTTACAGCCTGTTTTAGAGTCGAAGGCCACAAATGAGGCTAGACAGGTAAATAAACAAGAAAAAAAGACTGAAACAGCAGTTATTGAGATTTAACACAAACAGCCGCTGAACCTTATTCAACTTGTAATTTTGTTACACTGCCCAAAAAAAAAAAAAAAAAGTAAATAAATTAAAAAAATAAAAATTACAGTCTGAGAAAGACTGGGGGAAAAAATTGCCATAAATCCACCTCTAACAGTTTTCTCCAGTGCAGGTAATGAGAGCAAAGCTGTTCTTTTAGCATTGTGGGCAGTTTAAATAACCAAAGCATCACAAATCAGCCTAATAAACACAACTGCAGCTGGTTTGCTTCCCAAAAATCCCCCTGGTGTTTTATTACCGTCTGAAGTTTGAGCACTCAAGTATTCTTCCCATTTTCTGTGTCTGACGGCATTCAAAGCTGAGAACAGACAGCAGGAGGGGAATTATTATTCTAAAGACTGAGGCAATCACAAAGGGAAAATGAGAGTGGACGACAGAGACAGTAAAGGGATAATAAATGACTCTACTCTTGAGATGATCTCATTTTTCCTCACAAACATTGGTCCAGAAGAGGAAAAAAAAACTCTAAAACATTGATTACACCCACCACAGATCCCTCCGAGTCATCCATCACGCCAAGCTAGAAAGGGTGGCACATTTTTAAGATGGATGTGTCAATTTTCAAAGAATCAGAGAGCATTACAGTGGTATGTGTGGCTTTTACCTGAGCCAGGGAAGGTAAAAACAAGCAAAAGAAAACATTATAGGAAGTTTTAGATGGTCCGTGTTTGAATATATCACCTGTTTTGAGGCCTCTGCTTGATACACGATTAATCAAGTGCCTGTCTCCTCTCTGTCAGAAGCTGTCAATCACTGAGCTAATTACAGATTGTGTGATTCAAGATTTACACACACACACACACACACACACACACACACACACACACACACACACACACACATAACCCCTCATATATATTATATAAACTAAAAATGATAAATACATAAAAGAACTGCCTGACAATCAAGTAATTGTGGTGACGTTTCTCAGCATGTCTGATTTCCAAAAGTAACTTTTAACCTTTTAAAAATGTAACTGGCTCTCTGGTCACTAAATTAAGCCATCTAACTTAAGTAATTAGCATTACTGCATGGTCATTTGTGGTTCTGCCAACACACACACAAACAACCACTGACTGCCGTGACGCTGTAGAACAACTTTCTTTCATTTCATTTCATTTGACATGATTTGAAACGCAAAATTACTGAGGATATAAGTGGAGACTAATCCACTACCCCTGAACGTACAACAAACAGGATGTGACCAGTGAATGGCTGATGCTGGAGAGAGATGCACCAGAACTCCCACATAAGGTTCCTCAGCTTCAAAGACATCACATGTATAAGGCTCAGGCCATGCTACACACACACACACACACACACCTCCACTCCACTGTGGGTATGAAATATAAATTTGCAGAGTGGCAAATGAATAAAAGATGAAGGCAGAGGCTGTGTGGAGGGACCCGTACTGTCACACATTAGTAAAATCAAATCTTAGGTGGGATTTCCTCCTTCACTCTGTGTTTATGGAGGCTGTCAGACCACAGCCAGTCTATCGTTAGTCTCCAACCCTCTGCTCTGGCCTGCCTGGCTGACAGTTATCAATGCAACCAGACCAACTGATAAGGATCACACAATGCCAGAGGGCAAGTTGTAAATATCCCATCCTCCCCTCCCTCAACAGCGACCGTTTGTGCCTACTGTCCACTTCAATGTGAAAAAGCCTGTAAAAATTGCAAGCTACTATTTCTTTGCCGTGGGCAAAAAGTTTCTGGTTTCTTTCCCCTGTCACACCCTGTCACAGGGATCACTTGAGGCACTGATGAGAATTTTGTTACTTTCATCTGAACTCCTACAGGATGGTGGAAATACCGTATAAACTATGAGGAGTACGGCTGAACAGCCTACAGGGTACTTCAAACATAAACCACCAAATTCACCTCATCAGTGTCACATTTCTGCTGCTCTCCCTGTGGCCATATCTTACTGTGTTTTAAGATCTGTCAGTTCAATATTGTTCCTTGCTTTTTTACTTAAAAATGGAAAGCAAACAGAATATTAGCCCCGCCCCCAAATCTTTTTTTTACACTTTTTTACTGGGATATACGTGATTGGTTTTGTATTGACACAATCAGCAGCCTCCACAAAATTATGTTAGTGATATCCAAAAGTGCATTTCGCTAATGGGTTCATGCCATCGTTTGTCCCTTACATCTACATAGTATTAAGATACACAACAGTCCGGTTCATGAGCTAGCATCATATCACCCTTTTACCAGCACATTGGTGTTGATACAAGCTTCCAACTCCAACTAACTAAACGCTGGTCCTCCGAAAATCACGATGCTGGTCGTAATCCACGCAAGCATTTCTGACTTGAGTTTAGTTTTATCAGTGCTCCTTCGGTTCAGGAAGCCTCAGATACAGAGAGCTAAACAGGAAAGGCAGAGAGACAAAGTGGAAAAATGAAAATTAATTGAAAGAGATCGTCAAAGAGGTCTGTCAAGCTGACAAACACAATGCTTTTATCTGATGCAGTTAGTTGGACCCATCTGGTCCTCAGAGAGGCTCCGGGCTGCTCCAAGTTTTAATGATCAACAGCAGGATACCCTGACCCTAACTAACACATCGTTCTGCCTTTTCCAGTACAAGTCAGCCAAACAAATATGATCCTGCAGGGATAAAGGTTATTTATGAATGTAATGCACCTGCTTAAGAGATTTTTTTGTTTTTTTTTAAACAAATGCTCCGCTGCTGAAAGTCTAATGGGACCTCTGTCTAGTGGTCCACTGTTAAAGCTCTAATGGCTCAATATGTGTGAGGGAGCAGCCTCTCTCTGGTTTCAGAGGGGGAACATTAATGATGCACATTTATTATGCAAAGACAGTTTCAGGTTCATAGATTAGCGAGGGAACAGACTCATCTGAATCACTTAATGTGTGGTCGATAGAAAGATGTAAAGAAGGACGAGGAAAAGAATATCAAAAGGAGCATAAATGACAGAACTTTGGGAATTCATTGAAAGCCTGAACATTCCAATAGATGTGAAGTCTTGAATATGCATAGATTTCCAAAACAGTAAAATGAAGCTGCAAGTACATCATGGCTGTAACTCAAAAATCCTGAGCTGTAAATTATAATTAACCTATTCTGCTAGCGTGTGTCTATCATTAACGTGTTGATTTATTGTGAAAACTGACAGGCAATTCATCACGTACTTGTTTACAATAACCACCGCTCATTATTGTTTCGTTGTTTTTTTCTTTTTAGTTCTTCAATCAGACAAGCACCATTTACATTAAAGATCTAATTCACCCAGTCTGAAGAGACTTTTGTAAAGCATTTCTTCACCTTAATTAAATCAAGCTCTTATGTCCCTCGTTGATGTTAGACAAAAAAAAAGAAGAAAAAATTGCATTTGAGATGTGGTCCACATTTACTACTCGAGTTGGACAGTTCTGAATACTTCAAAGGCTTTCCTAATGATGAAACACCAACTTTGGAGTCTAGGCTCGGCTCCGATCTAACAAATCCCCACTTCCACGGCACACATGGAGATATTGGGGGTACTGGACATAACTTAATCCCCCCTCCATAGAATCTGAGCCTACAGGTGAAGCTGGGAAGGAAGTGGGATTTTCCTAGCAGCAGTGAACTTGGGCTGGGGATCAGAAATCATCTTGCTCCTTAAATAGACGTATAAACAACTTGGGATGTTTGGGATAAACCATGTAGAAGCATGTGAGAACGCATAAAAAGCTGAAATCTCAAAATGAGTACCTGAACAAGCTCCTAGGAGTTGCCTCCTTCCTGACCCATTTTTGACAAATGTTAGTTTTTTTTAGATTTGTCTTAGCTCCTAAAAATCTTTAACAACCAGTTCACCGACTGAAAAACTGTCAGAACATCTAAATCAGCATGATGACAAAAATTAAGTGTTCGCATGTTTAAAAGGATTGTTCCATTCCTCATTCCAAAAACTCTGCACAGTTTCAAAGTGCACAGGAGAAGACACTGTTCAATATTCATGGAGCTGGAAAATACAGGATTTTCATGTGAATCCTGACCTTTGGGTCCTCGAGCAGCGCAGCATCAGAAAATTATCATGCCACTGGGATCAATATGGCCACATGGGCTCAGGAGTAACTTTGAAAAGTCATTGTCACTCGTCACAGTCCACTGCTGCATGCTGAAGTGTCACCTGAAACTGCATCAAGCCAGGAGGAAGCTGTATCAAACACTGTGGAGTTCTGTGGGCAGGAAATCATCTGAAATCACGTTCCAGCTTGCTTCTGCCGAACAGACGGAGGGTTTAAAGAGGAACAAAACCGTCCAGACTGTAATCAGAAAAAGGTGCAGAAGGTATGTGGGTGGACCGGTGTCCATGGTGAAGTGCATATGTGTGAAGGTACTATTAAAGCAGAGAACACAGGACTTTTGTAGAGACACACTCAGACATCAGACATTTGCTGAACTTACAGTGGTGTGGATTTGTAAACGCTATCTGTGCTCGACAGGTCTGCCTGCCGTTCAGATAAGTCTACAGAAAACATACGGATGAAGAGACGAATCCTGCAACAATCCCCGTCGACAGTTTTAAGCACCTGAAATCTTATTTTCAACAAGACTGGACAGAGATTTCTGTTATTTCTAAACACACATAAGTTGTTCAGTGAAGACAGCAAAAATCAATTTGTATTCATTTTACGCATCATCATGTAACAAACTGCAGATTTACACTTCTGCTGTACTTAAATAAACAGGGTTTTTCATTTCAGTTGAGACTTCCTCTTAAAACACAGACTTGTTGAAATGTTCTCGGCAAATCTGATGCTCAATTTTGCGGTTAAACACACAGACACACGCATACATTCAAAAACAAACAGAAAAGCAGCTGCTTAGAGCCCATTGCTGCTGATTGAGGAAATGTTGGAGGAGCGAGAAACTACAAAGGCAGTGAGAAGCTAATGAGTGCGAAGGATCAGTGAGTGGAAACTGTGGGCCTCTTACATCACTGCATGTGTGTGTTTTTGGTTTGTACTGCTGCCTGCACAATCATGCTCTCAGTTAAGACTTGGTTATTTATGTCCATGCACACATTTCACATCCACGTACATGAGCTAGTGCGCGCGCACACACACAGGGAAACTATTCAATTACACCAATTACTTTGCTGCAGCTATGGTCCGTTAACTTTTACTTTGGGGAAATGACATATGTTTGCAAACATGCCAAGCACTGTACACACAAAGGCATACAAGACAGCTGCTCCACTGACCCATGTCTAAATCATCACCTCACATCACACATGTACACACACACACACACACACACACACACACACACACACACGCGCCGTCTTGGTTCTGTGCATGTATGGGTACTTTCAGAGAAAAATCAGACCAAATTTTCATCTCATCTTCCAAGCTAGCCTGGATTTAGTTTTGAATTTGTTAAACTACAGAACCAAACAGAGCTGGCCAACATTCACTTATCAGCCTGCCTGTCAATATTAGACCAACTGTAAGCTAAACAAGAATGGATCTTGGGCTTGTTTGCACAAGGAGACCACAGAGAGTTTCACTGTAATGTCCTTAAACAGAGCCAAATACAGGTTTCCAGTACTTACGGTAGTTTTAAGTTGGATTGCAATATACATGTGAGCACTCCTCATTAAGTTTTGATAAAGCATGGTCTTCTGTAGGGACACAGAGCTTCAGATTGTAACACCACAGAGGAGCTTGGTAGTTACTCAAAACTGCAGATTTTCCCCAACACAACTGATCAATGTTTACATAGTCTTCATTGTCAAATCCGTGAGAGTTTCTGTCTTCAGCAAGGCAACACACATTCAGATAATGTGATGAGCTGATGATATTTGTGTTTGTGGGGAGAGACGGAAAGGAGGGTGACGAGAGCAAGAACAGTCCCCCCCCAAAAAAAGCCCTTGCTTATGCACACCTGCCATAGTGCAGTGGTATCCCTAAGCTGATACACCCTGCAGAAGTGTGCATGAGTTTGAGGGCATTTCCAGTTCACCTTTCATATGTGCACACATGTAGGTGACAGCGGCCCTGCGGCACCACTGTGACCCTGCTATGACTCTGGGAAAATGCTGCTTTGATAGTGAGAAACAGTTTTACAAAGAAAGGCAAAGACAGTATGAACAAGAGGATGCGACAGAGACTTTTAGAACCGCCTGAGAGAACCATGTAGGGATGCTTTAGAGTGTAAAAAGCTATAACGTTACTGAGACTTACGAGGCACAGAGGACTCCAGGAATAGAGTTAAAGACAAACGGAGGAGGTTGAAAGCAAATTAAAGGAAACTATTTTCCCACTTCGCTGAAATAAAGAGCAGTGGAAGTCGGTCTCGATGCCTGATGAAGAAGTCAATTAGAAAAAAGCAGTGAACATTGAAAACATGGCCCATTCTTCTGCTGCACTCATTGTAGAAGCAACATTTGGGGAAACGCCAGATAATTGAGATGGTGAAAAGCCCCCCCCAGGCCTTCATCCCTTCCTTCCCTCTTCCTTCCCGCAAATATGTTATTCATTCTGCAACAGCTGGCATTAATTTCACTCCTTGGGGATCTTGATCTTTTTCATCAAGTGGCATGCTGTACTGTACATGGACAATTTAAATTGTCCACCAACTGCGTGAACTAGAATATGTGGAAAATTTAATTGTATGGAATGCCTTATTTCAACCCCAGCGCAGTCAACCTGCCATCAAAGCGCATCGTCTACTTAACATTTCTCTTTGTACTTATTACTTGCAGTAAAGCCTTTGTAAACATAAATTAGTATTCAACCGTTGAAAGCATATTGTTTTATTGCATGATTAAAGGAAAGTGCGCAAGACATTCAACATGACTAATTGTCCTGCTGTCATCATCACTTTCTGCAAAGATGGAGTCACTGCTGGTGGGAAAAGGAAGATCAGTTAAGCTGAACATATATTTCCCCTGTTATTGACATGAACAAAAGTAGTTCTTTTGATGTGACGTTCTGGGGTTAAGCTAACACCGAAAAGCTCTGCAGTTGATTCACGAGGTGGAAAGTAGACTTGAGCTAAAATGCACACACACACACACACACAAAAAAAATGTATTTATGTTTTATGTTTAACTAGACTGAAGGTTACAAGTTTCCACTGAATGCATCATGAGTTTTAGTCATTTATTTATATCCATCAGTGTGTTTGCTGGAAACATACATAAATGGATCATTGTTGGAGAATAAGTGGATCAATTCACTTTTTCTTTGCTGCCCAGTCTGAAATAGAAACTTCAGTATATAAGGTTTGATCTAAACCAGATATCAGAATCATTGAAAATATAAAGCTGATGAGTGAAAACAAACCCTACATAAAACAACAGATTTTCTACAGGATATCTTGTGTACATCTGAAAAGAATCCATTATAGCAGCTAAAAATTCAATTTGCTGCAGTGAACCTCAATAAACAGGACAGAATCCAGTCTAATCAGCTTTACAGTTTCTTGATCTAAGCAAGAAGAGAGCGAACAGGCTAGCTATGTGCTAGCTTTGCAGTCATATTACAGTACAAACTGCAGTAAATGTGTACGCATTTGCACAGAGATTTACTATGCAGAGCAGTGATTCAAGGGTTTACTCAAATTTTCCTTTGAAAGAGGGGAAAAAAAAAAGAAATCCATTTGTTGTTGGTGAAAGGAGACAGACTTGGGAATAATGACACTCACACAAGCTTGAACAGCAACTCTATGCTGAACACCATCACTTTTCCTGATTAAGATCTGCCTCTGGTTGCTTTGCAGTTGTGCTCATGAAACTTTATGTCTGGTAAACACCCACCAAGCCCCGAGAATTAGCATATCTGAGGTCAAATCCATAACACATTAAGGAAGCTGGAGGGTGTTTGTGTGCATGTGCGCTAATGTGCACAGCCTTTCTAACCACTCCTGATGCACAAACTGTGCTCTCAAGATTCAGGCCTGCAGGAAACAGCAGTGTACGTCTGTGTGCATCTATGATGCTTAGTCCCTTGTTGATGATACGCCTATTGCATCAGGCATTTACACCAATATGAAATCACACAAACATGTGCACACACACACGCACAATAACCACCTCAGGAATTCCCATCAGCTGTTACAGAAAACTTGGTTTTAAAGTGACAACGCAGAGCAGTAATGACATTGTTAGCTTGTGACTAACCACTGTTTCTCAGGAGTGCTTACATGCAAATCATCAAAATACTTGTGTTAAAGACATAAGTAACCTATTAGATCAATCATTTGAAACTGGTAGCTAAAAGCTTTTAAGCTGGGGACAGAAATGATCTTATTTTCCTTCAAAATGTGACAACACAAAGAGGTTAAGGACATGAGCATGAACTACCCTGAAAAATTAAATTAATTTTTAAATACATGATGTTTTGTAGTATGCCAGTTATCAAATGTGGCAAATGAAGCAGAATTCTGCAATTCAAGTTTGGCCAATTTTGAGTTTGCTTATTCAATGACACCCTCCCACCCTACAAATGTATTCCAGTTAACAATGGCTGTTCGACTTAATGGGATGTAACACACACACGTTCACAGACATCATTGTAGGTAGATGCTATTATTATGTGGCTGAACCAGGACAGTGGAAGTGGGGAATGGAAACAGGCCGGGATCCACTGGGAAACAGAGCAATGCCCCCATTTTAACTTGAATCCTGCTGGGATTCTCAGAGGGAATAACCAATGGGAATTACAAATGGGAAGACCACTCATTCTTTGAGAAAATCTTTGACCTAGACATATAAGGCGAGGTATATTTCCACTCAAGTCACTTACATGACAATTGCAGAGACAGAAGAAGAAAAAAAAAAACAGCTTCCAATCCAGCAGTTCTTGGGTCAGGTCATAGGACATCCCCTTGACTGATCTGTGCTTCACTAACATGATGACCAAGAGATCAAGAGTGTGGACACTTTGGCAGTCTTGGTATAGACCAGTGCCACAGAATGTATGTTGGAGATGAAAGTAGCAACTGGGTGGACTGCTTTTTTAGGTGACCATGGCATGCAGCTGTCTCTCAAAGCAGCAAAAATCCCCCAAAGACCAAAACTGTTTTTGTACCAGACTGCACAAACAAACATGGTCATTTGTGCTACAACATTGGCATTTCTATGCCGGCTCCAAAAGTAAGCGCATCGTGGGAATTCAAAGACTTGCCCTTCAGGCTTGGAATTTCACACCAGTGAAAAAGGGTGTAAAGAGGGAAATAAAAATTTAAAATGAACATAAATGGAAAAAGAATGCAAAATACTCTCAGTCAGAAGGAGAGAAATGTACAAACGAGGAGGGTGACAAGAAGGATGGATTTGATGGTGCTGCAATAGAAAACACACCTGTTGGCCTGCTCTTTCCATCTCCCAGTGCGAGAACTGCATGTGTTGGACTGTGTGTGATGACAGATGTTGTACCACGCTGCTTCTCAGCAGAGGACAGGCTTAAAGTTCATTAGGAGGGCCACTTGACATTCAGCCTCTGTTACAAGACACTTCTAAAACACTGGGGACTGCTGGTAGAATAATAAATACAAACTCCATGCTTGTGTTCATGACTTGCTTGACCAAGTCAGTTAAAAGCCACATTGAAAGACCAACTGAATACACATCGTTTAGCCATCTTTGTTCTGAAATGTCAAAAATACAGCACATTGCAGGAGGCGGCAATCGGGGCTGTTGATATTTTATTGCGACAGCTTGGAAGTAGTTACGATTATGCTTCATTTAAGGCTCTTAGATGTTCAGCAGATTATAGTGTAACTGTTCATGAATTTATTTTCACACAAATTAAACTGACCTGTGGGACAGTGGAAGAACAAGGAGCACAAAGCAACTTTAGATCATGTATATTTAAATGTTAGCCCCTGAACCTTTGTATCTAATAGAAGTCAGGCTCTAATTTATTCTAAAACCACCTGAGAGACCAGACAGGACCTGCTGACTGCATTATAATGAGCCAAAACTCTGTAAATTTCACTTGTATTGCAAATCAGTGCTGACATGAGAACTGTGTTGTGTTGTCCCAGGACAAACTCCTTTAAACACAACTCGGCTTTACTAAACAGCAGAACCTTCTATCTCAATATATCTAATATTGGATGCTTGTGTAGTCTCCAAAAGAATCTAATGACCCTAATCGATGGTCTACTGAATCCTTGTACTGTCTCCATGGAGGCTGCTCATCATATGAACCTGCTTTCTCCTTTTTTGACGTCATCTGTCTGAATAAGCATAATAAAATGTCAATTTTAGTTGGTGGTCCCATCTCCCTTGCTGTACAAAAAAAAAATCAAGGCCTGAACAAACAATGATGGTGAAATTTCTTCAGTCTCTCCATACAGTTACACCAAATGTTAAAACCTCCTTCCATTAAGTCTGCCAAACAGAAAAACTAACAGAATTTGCAAAGCAATTGAGACTACTCTGATTTATGTGCAGTCCCCAAGGAGTCGACTTAATGTTAAGACATCTAGCTTGTGCCGTCTCAGTTACAGCCTTTTGTAGTCTGAGTGTATAAACCAAGTTATTTGAACTTCTTTCTGCTTCCTCCAAACAGTCTACTGAAAAGCAGAACCTCCTGCAATCACAAAAGGAGGCAGCATCCTCCTGTTCCTGTAAAAGATTCAACCTCCTGCTGTCTCGTGTCAAAATAAGAAACAAGAATCTTCTTGCGCTTCACTGACTTTAGCAAAGAGCAACTGTATCCAAAGTGGTTCCCATACAGCAGCAGCTTCAACATTCTGCCTCGTCAAGATAAAACCTGACAGTCAAGCCTCTGGTTTATCCTCAGATTCGTTTACACATTAGACTTTCTGTTGTCGGCATGGATTCATCAAGCATAAGTACCCCTTGTTGTGTCCATATGTTTATTGGATATGAGAACCACCTGCTGTCCTCATAGTGTCAACTGAAGACAAGAAGCTCCTGCTGCCTCCAGAGAGTTAACAGAGAGGGACAACCTCCTGTTGTTCCCTTAGACCCATCTAAACTCCAAAGCTTTCTCTATAGAACCTTTGAAGAGTTTCATTCTCCTCTTCAATCCATATTTAACACATTTCAGCTTCCTGTGGAATCAAAACGAAAGTTCTTGCTACATTTGGGTAACATCCAACCTTTAATCCATTTCAAATGCATTATTCCTTCTTTGTGATCCACTTAAACGTAGAGCAAGTACAGTACTGACTCAAATGAGTTTAGTTTGATTTCAGTCTCTGGTTAGTAAACAGTGTTGATCTCCATCTGGCAGATCACTGGAGGGGAGTGCAAAAGAATGCTGCCGTCCGTCATTGATTTCCCCTTCAGGCCATCTTCATTTCATCCAGAGAAATGAGCGGTTCAACAATGAGCCTGACTGACACCAAGAACAAATGAGAAGATGAGACACATTTGGTGGAATCTTCTTTTCCTTTCAGGGGTCGTCACAGCGAATCATTCGTCTCCATCTAAACATATCTTCTGCATCCTCTTCTCTCTCACCATCTAACTTCATCTCCACTTTCACTTCATCCATAAATCTCCTCCTTGGTCCTCCTCTAGGCCTCCTGCCTGACAAGCTTTAGATGTGTGTGTTTAGATGAGTGAGGAGCTGTTTCTGGTTGTAAGGTGGATTGAATGGTGTCTGCCTTAAAGCAATCCTGGTGCACAACAAAAATCTGCTTCAAATTAAAGCAGATTAAGAATGATCCATTGTAATATGAATGAACTGGTTTGCCTTGGACATTAAATTAATGTATGGCTTTGCAGATGGTAATAATTTGGTGTAGTTCAGGTGCTTCCATCATCCTACCCACCCCTGTCAGTAACGGCAAAGCAGGTAGGATATAAGGATGGTATTTTTAGAGAATTGTGGATTTGGACGGGGTGGATTCAAAATGAGATGAGATCTACTCTCAATAATAAAAAAAGGAAAAAGAAATCTCCACACTTCAATCATTTGCCCTTAATTTGAATGTATTATCTGCTGTGAGACCAAAGAGTATAGTAGAACAGGGAGTGTGTGTGTGTGTGTGTGTGTGTGGGGACACTGAGTAATGGGAAGCAGTGTGCAGGGCCTGCTGCCGTCTCCGATAACCAATGATGGAGGAGAGACCTGATCGATGCGCGCGCGCGCACACACACACACACACACACACACACACACACACACGAGCGCTGTTTTTCACTCTTGCTCTCCACTCGGGCAAGGAGACAGAGTGACCCCTGCAACTTGGTCTTTTTTTGAATGCTTGGGAATGGAAACATTCCTGCGACAGAGTCCCCAGAGACGTAGAGGGAAAGCAGGACAGAAGTGCAGAGGGGGAAAGGAGTGATGGTGGCAATCTATAATGATGTAACACAATCTAAGACATAAGATTTACATTTCAAATATGCTCCCCCCTCCCTTGATCTCTCATTCTCATTGCAGACCAATAAACACCTTATGTCTTCCCACCTCCTCCTTGTTTCTCTCTAGTCATTTGATACAGTTGTATCTTTTTTTTTTTCCCTCTTCAGCATCTTTTCTTCACTTGTCTTAAAATAGAGTTTGTACTGTGGAAACTGTGGAAGCACATGCACACACAAACATCCACATCCAAGCAAACACACAACAAACCAGTGGAAATCATCAGTAAAGACTTATGTTTTCTGTGGCAACTTACAGCAATAATCATTTGTCTTGCTGATTAAATATTTGCATGAGCTTGTGGTATGTAGGCCTCTGCGTGCATGCCTGTGTTTTATGAGCATCTTTTGTCATTGACAGTACTGAAAGCAGAGCAAAGTGTAGCACTCTCTGTCTAGTGAGACATCAATCCACACCAGATGCTGGTGAAACACAAAAGGGGGTTGATTGAATGCACGGGTAAGAGATGGGAGGATAGTTGAAGGAAACAGAAAGGATGAGGCAGAGGGAAAGAGCAACAAGAGGAGGAAAGAATGGCAATATTTCACCATTCACAGTTTTAATGATCACAGGACTAAAAGCAGCTCAATTCCTGCTTTACTGGAAATCCAAGGTGTTTGCAGATATTAGCTAGTGAGCGTAATCAGCTGGTCTTAAGCTTAACTGGTCAACGGTAAATCCATCTCAGATGTTTTAGATTATGTGCCAGCCAAATCTACACAGCACAGGTTCCTTTATTTGAGAAACATGTCCTGTAAGCTGGTGCAGCATTTGGAAGTTATGCTACTTTTATTATGAACATGAAATATTTCTGTTAGTTATGGCTCTTGGTGATTAAAAAAACAAAAACATTGTTGGCAGATTAATTTTGCATCCACGGTTGCGAGACTTGTAGAACCTAAACAAGGCTACAGGGACGAGGCAAGTGTTGGCCTCTTGAAAATATTTTTTGTACTTATCATAAGCAACAGAAATCAACACTTAGTGCAGATATTCATGCTGACTTTCAGGATAAAATGTCGTCCAGTCTTGTGCTTCAACAGCCCACCCCCCACCATTATGCCATTAAAAACTTGATTTATTTTTCATTCTAACAGTCACCAATAATCACCTGCCAAACTTGCACTGAGAGAGACTGAGGAGGCACATTAAGTTCCACAGAGACTAGCCAGCGATGCAGTAACTGCTCTCGAATCAAGACGCTGAACTGTAAAGGGCTCAGCAACATCTCGTCTCACATCAGCAGTTATCACTGACCTCTTTTTCATCCTTGCTTTCTCTTCTGACCCCAGAGGGTCAGCGGTTTCTATTGATCTACTATAAATTTATTTATCTTTGCACAAGAGGGAAGACTGAGAAACCTCAAGCGAATAGCACACCTGAGCGCACACACAAACTCTGTGAAAACACGAATACTTAGTTTATGTATAACTAAAAAAAACAAACACCTAAAATAATGCAAACACACACACACACACACACACACACACACACACACACACACACACACACACACACTGAAGTGAGTGATGTAATTTGGAGTTTCCAGAGATGCACAAGAAGCCAAGTCCAACAGAGTCAACTGGGAGAAATGATTTCAGACTCCAGTAATCACAGCTTCAACTCCCTTTTCTGCTTTCCCTTGCTCTCTTTCACTCTTCCTTCATCCCTCCCTCTTTAGATCCGTCTCCTCTTGGCTTCATTTTATGGCCAGACGTTTGTCACTTTGCCATCCTCCTTATGGCTTCCTCTCCTTCCCTCAGTGTGAAGCAATGGAAACATGATTTCTCTGTTTGGTCTCTCTCTCCATTTCTTTTTCATTTGCTCACAGGACCTGCATCACTCTTGTCCAGCTTCCTCATTAACTCAATTATTTCTAAAAAGCATGTTTGTTCTGCAGTGCAACATACTTGCACATGTGTGCAACTAAATAAGCGTAGCTAGCAGTGGTACAATGAGAATAAATGTGCATTGTTTGTGTGTTATATTTTTTTTAGTGCAATCGCATGAATGTGCACATCCTGTAAGAACAAAGCTCAATAATTTAGATGGTATAAAGCTCGAGTGCAGCCTTAGTATGCAGGCAGAAGCAGATAGACGCAGTTCTCAACATTTGACATATGATGCATTTTTAGAGTTAAAACTACAAACTAGCAGAGTATCCTTCACCCGGAGGGACAGCGGATTGATCCGAGTTTTGATGGCGCTTGCATCTCCACCATCATCCACAGCAGAGCCCCACCCCCTTTCTCTGGAAGCCAGATCCACCTTGATTCAGTCAATTTAGCCATTTTAGCTTGGCTGGCTTAGCTTATGCTAACTTATGATGCTACTTAATACAACTGGGAGCTTTGCTGGGGCCTGCTGTTGCTCGGCCTGTCATTCACAGGGTTTGGCTGGTTGCAGTCGCTTGTGCATCAGGCAAGCATGCTAGCATAAGGCCAGAAGTCACAGTCTGAGTGACAGCAGGAGCCTGTGGGCCTCGGCTTGGAGTTAGAAGCTGATGAGCTTTAGGAAGTCCCACCTTCTGTGGCCAGTGGCCTTCAAATGTGAACAAAGATGGCTACTCCAAGCTGCTTTGCAAAGCATTGCCTCCAAAGCCCTCCAGGCCAACCCAAAACCGGTGACAGTAGTCTCTTAGTTAAATTAACTGGACTATAACAAGCCATATTATCTTTCAAATAAAAATGACTTCTCTGTTAGGTCTTTATTCACAGCTCAGAAGGCTAATGAAGACAGTGCTTTGAGCCATGTAGTTGGTGAAAACAGCTATGCCATTTTATATAGTCAACTGCTAAATCACAAGATCATGACTGTGATTCTGCTGCAAACTTGGACATGAGGGTCAATGGATATTGTCTTGAATTTTGAAGCCCTAGTGGTCAATGGAGAAAGTGCAATTTTGTGCTCTCCTGGTTCAGCGTCAGACTAGCAGCCCTGATGTAGCCGCTTGAGGAAGACATGCATTTCCTTCAACAGGCTTCTTTCTCCTTTGCCGAGAGGCAGCAGTGCATTCAGATGACTGCAGTTCCACGTTTTGGTGCAAAATCTAATCCAAGTGAGATGTCCTATGATGTCTTTTGATCTAACCATAATTGAAGAAAAAAAAAAAATACATAGTCCATGTTTGCCTGGTCTCAGACTAAATGACTACATCCATCAAAAGTACAGATTGATTTTGTAACATTTTTCCGTCGTTGTTTGGCTGCTATGAAGTACCAGAGCCTGGGATCTTTGAAAGAGGAGGAGGAGGAAGAGGCTGGCAGTAGACTCTGTATGTGGGCTGGTCATGAAAAGTTTGGTTTTACACTAACCAGACTAAGCAGGGAGAGTATGTAATGGAGAATTTATTTGAATTTTTTTTTAAGGCTTTGAAGTGACATAACGTGACAGAGGGACTTTAATGTCTTCGCTCCAAATGTGTCCAAGCTAGCAGAAACACATTAGATCCTGTTGATCAGACTTGCCAAACAGCAGGGGATGTAGCACACATACAGATCTCTGTCTAAACAGCAGGGCATGGCTAGTGTCTGCGTGTGCCTGTTTGTTCTCTGCGTGATGTACAACAGATACAGAAGGGCAACTCTCAGCCAATCAGTGTTTGTGTTAGCGTGTGCACATTAATGCTGATATGTCAACAATTTTCAGCCCTACATTACCAAGTGCCTGGCTATCATATCCTGTTTGGGCTGATTGCTGAACTGGCAGTGAAAATACTGGACAATAAAACCTTCAATGTGCGGGGAGAAATCATGCTTCCAGAATATGAACATGTAATATATTTGCACAGAGTACAAGGTTCTAAAGTCCTAGCACTAAAATTAGTATGAATTTATTTTCCATTTCCAGTTTCCATTGCTGTATACCGTCAGCAGGCTTTCCAGAAGACTCTGTCCTCAACCACTTATTCCTTCTCCCCGTCATTCACTTCTTTTAATACCATACTGGTTGTTTTATCTTTTGTTGATGCAGTGGTTTGTATTGATTGTCATTTTCTCCCACTTTCTCGCTGAATGGTGCCAACAATTCAAACTGCTTCAGGCTGGCTGGTTTAGAATTAAATTTGAGCAAAATTCTCAAGCAGAACATGAAAACATTAACACGTCAAAGACTCCCACAAACCTCCTACACCGATCCATGCGGGACAGTAGTCCAGCTGACACAGAGGAAGAAAATAAAATGTCCGAGGGCGAAATGGAAAAAAAATGTGAGCTTGAACGTCAAGACTCCGATGTCCACTCAAGTTTTAATTTGACAAGCATTTCCTGAATTCATTAGTTTCCCTTATAAGCCTCTGGTACTGTGACTCTTTCAACTTGCTGTTAAATTGCAATTACTTTAAACATATAGTGCACTGAATAAGAGCAGATTTTGTTAATCTCACAGCTGTGCCTCATTTTAGTAAAGAACTCTGAACCCTGCAAGGGTAAACCCAATCCCATTTCACCCCATGCCCTTTCCACTTAGCACCAGACTGGGGTGAAGGAGGGAGGAGGCAACGGGGCTGGCCTTATAAACTGAGGTTTGCTCAGAGGCACACTCCACAGCGCTATTGACACACAGGTCAAAGAAGTTAGCACTGTATGAGGCTATAAGAGAGGATTAAACCAACATAAATAAGGTTATTTGTTGGGAAGAATAATAAACACCACAACACTAAGACAACATGTGTTTATACTCCATCATATTGTCACATGCAATAGATGGCACCCCTTCTTTTAATCCTATAAATATCAAAATAACCGGTGGATTTTAGAATCAAGGCATAAAGCAACCTAAAATGAACACCATAACCCCCCCCCCAAAAAAAAAAAAAAGAAAAAGAAAAGAAAAAGAAAATACGCGGTTTGAAGCAAGGTGCTACTAAACATCAGGCCTTGATGAAGAGATTATTAGTTGATTATCAGTCAGAACTCTATAAAAAGAACAACAGTTTCTTACTGGTTTAGACCATGTGTGTGTTGCTAACTTTAACACCAATGACGAGTGACAAATCGTCTTATAGAATCAGACCACAGAACATGAAAACTTTGTCTTTATTTAAAAAAAAGAAAAAAAAAAGAAACTGAAGCTGATGGAGGTCGTTGCAGGTTTCCTACTTTATTTTACAACCCCTCGCCGCCTGCTTATTGGGACGACTGGAGGAAAATAATTTTCATGGAGGAGGTAGACGGACACTGAGCACAGATCAACTGTCATTTACTGAGATTATCTGGTTAAAGCTGTTCATATTTATGCCTTACAAAAGGTTAAAGAGGTTAAAATGTTGAGATTCTCTTTGGGGGTGATGAGGATGGATAGAATCAGGAATGAGCACATCAAAGGGACAGTACATGTAAGATGTTTTCGAGAGAAAGTCAAGGGTCAGATAGACGGTTTGGACATGTACAGAGGAGAGATAGTGAAAATATCAGTGGAAAGATGAGGGTTGGAACATGAGGTCTAGAGGAAGACCAAGCAGGAGATTTATGGATGTAGAGAAAGAGGACATGAAGTTAGTTGATGTGAGAGAAGAGGATGCAGGATAGGGCAGGGTCGAAGCGGATGATTTGCTGTGGCAACCCCTGAGGGAAACCGGTGAAAGGAAAAGAAGATGATGCTGCTACTGCACGCGAAAACGCTCACGTGCAATGGACATGCTGCCTAAGAGGAAAAGACATAAGCAATGTGCTTAGAGAAAGAGTTCTTGCTACACACTTTAGGCAAACTGGTGAGCAGAAAGAAGTGAATAAAACCATTTCAAAGCAAGTTGGAGTTCAGCTCTTTACAGTCAGGACCATTCTGATCACGCATGGTTTGTTGGTAGATGCCAGGAGAAACATCAAGGCACAACTCAGGTTCACAAAACTGCATCTGAACAAACAAGATCTCAGATTATCATCTCAGGTCAACTTTTGTAATAGTTTACATGAAAGAAATCACAGCTCATGACAAAAATGCCTTGAGAGCAGCGTATGTTGTCACCAAGGGAAATATTCCCAACACGACTACTTTTAACAAACTTTAAGAGAAAAGAAAAAAACAAAAAAAGAGACACCCGTAATTGAAGTATCAGCTCGGCTGTTAAAAATTGGGATACATGGTCCTCTTTTCCTGAAATCAACATTAAAATAATTATAGGATAAGTACATGACTATTCATTTACACTCAAAATAAACTACCACTTATAGATTCAGTTATAAAAATAGAGCACAGTTTTTGTGCAAGTGGTCAAAGACTACAATACTTGTATTTACCAGTCTAAATCAGTGTTTCTCAATCCTGGTCCTGGTTCACTTAAGAACTATTGATTCAAATGAATTCATCACCTCAACAACTTTGTCTGTGCCAGGTGTGCTGAAGCAGGGAAACATCTAAAACCTGCATGTGGGGGGTACTTGAGGACCAGGATGGAGAAAAAACTGGTCTGATACCTAGATAGGTCAGTTGATAGTGTCCTAAAGACTTGACTTAGATTTATTTGGTTCAAAAAGCAGAAGTGCCTGCACGCAGGCGTCACAAGGAGTTAGTCTGGACACAGCATGTATGAGAGAAACAGAGTTCAAAGATATCAAATGAAAAGAGTTGAATGATGAAAGGCTAAAACTATTCCAGAGAAGAAGTTGAAATGAGGGTAAAAGTGTGATGCAGAAGGACATGCTATGAAAAAAAGAACAATGAATAAGCGCCGGAGGCCTTTGTCTCTCCCTCTTTCTTGGTCTCCACAGCATCATGGGAGCAAGTGTGCTACATTAGAAACCGGATCAGCTGGTATCCCACATTCAAAGATGACATGACTTTGTCTTGTAAAAGCGGTGTCTGGTAAGGTTTAAAAGCAGACCTATTATGCCCTTTTTTTCCACAAAGTATTCAACAGATGACACTGCTTCAGGTCTTAATGAAATGTTTGACATTCTGGGGTCAAAATACCACAGAGAACCTGTAACGCAGCTCCTTCCCCGTCATGTCTTTTAAAGATTTGTTCATAGCAGGCACTTCACTCTACCCTCTATTTGAGGTCAGTTCTTTACATTTGAGCAGCCATATTTGGGTAATAA
>JBAMYA010061421.1:0-27837 GCA_037176975.1 Arrhamphus sclerolepis | reverse complement strand
CTTATAGGTTAACATGTTCTAACCACACCACTACTGCTTTTAGTTTTAGTTTCTTTTTTTAAAAAAAAGGTAACAAAGAAAGGAAAGCAAGTCTTCACACCTTTCTCAGAAAACAGGTGGAGCAAATCAAGCCTCCCAAAGATCTGCGTCTCACCACGTCTTCCCTGATCCATTAGATACCTTTGTCTTTGGAGCAAACAGGAAAGACCTCATAATTGCTTCATGTTATAATAACGACCTGTAATGTAATGTTGCAGCCATTATATTGTCCCACTTTGTCTCAAAGTACTGAGAAAACTGAGCTGTTTTTTCAGCCAAAGTACAAACAGTGACTCTTGGCAACACAACGTAGAAGATTTACCACTGCTGTAAATCTGTTCATTGTGGTACAGTCATTAGTCAGACAAGAATTCTGACTTTTATTGGGTACGTGCGTATCCACAAGCACTGAGACTCACTGTTTCCATCAGTCCTGGTTGGTCATTTACTTTTTCTCAGCTATTAAAACTTTCAAAAAAAAAAAAAAAAAAGGGCCAATTAAAGCTCAAAGATAACACAATTGAACCTAAATGACTTCACAAAAAAAAAATAATAATCTGGACTCGAATTTAACAATAGCACAAGTCTTTTCACTCGCCAGTGTAAAACTGTCGAGTCTCCCCTCTGCTCATTAAAAATACATTCACTTCCATCAGCTGATGACAGTCGAAGGTCGTACTTACTTCCACCAGTACTGACGGGTAAAAATGATCATAGGCTCAGGTTAAGAAAAAATAAATAAATAAAATGTCATCACGGCCTCCTGTAAAATACTGTAGGAATATTTTTCCATCATTTCTAATGACTTTAATCTATGATTTCTGCTCGTATTGGGCAAATAAAGTCATATTCATTGAAGTGCATGAATTATTTCCAATTTTTTTTTGAACATTTGCAACATCCCTGTTGTGTTTGAAGAGTGTGGGCAAGAACGTTTGAAAAATATCAGCTGTATGAAGTGACGTACTGCACATATGGCCAAGAAAGTAAGGAGAGGCACTTTCCTGGCAGTGAAGCGTCTGAAGTGCTGTTGATATTACTCAGGAACACAAAGGCAAGTGTGGAACCACTTCAGCAGTGCGAAAGAGAAAGAATGAGAGCAGAAGTCAAATACCTTCATGTAAGACATCCCGCAGCGTCACTCGCTCCCTTGAGATTGCAATGTCTTTCACTTTAGCTTTGGCCTCCATTAAAGTCACGCTCTTCAGGTCGTTCTTCTCTATACGGAGAGATGGGTAACCTGTGAGGGCAGGAAAATATATTTTCACATTCTGTGTTTTAATACATAAAATCTTTTTCAACATGAAAGAACACATTATTAAATAAACGTGACTTTCTACTGCAAGTTTCTTTGACCCCGTGACCCTGTACAAGAATTAGCGGGTATAGATAATGGATGGATGGAAACTGAGGTTTTCCCCAAATTCCAGCAATTACAAAACACACAGGCAACAAGCTGCGCAGCATCCCACAAACGTTGCACTAAAGTACCATAATGCAAAGTCCTGTATTGCAGCACTTTCATTTTGTAACTTCAGCATGTACACACTGTCATCAGCTGCTGGGGCTTACTTTTCCAGGATACAGATACAAGAAATATGCACGCAAAGTTTCCCACACCGTCAACACACAGATGAAAATTGTATCAACACTCTTCATGTGTACACAACTTGTCAGGGGTTAGATATAACTCAATCTTAGCTCTAAGGCTTGCAGCCTCCTGTTGGCAAGAGCAACCAAACTGTGTACAACTACTTAGACAAACTTTAGATCACCCAGAAGATGTACAGTTAGAACGGAAAAACACTCTTAAACAACCTCAAGACAAAGCTGGACTTAATGACTGTTATTATGAAGTCAGGAAACAACAACCAATCCTTGTACTTATCAGATGCTACAGTCATAAAATGTTAGTTTTGTGCTGGATATCAGAACTAAGGCATGTGATGAGGCTTTGATCCAGCAACCTAAGAAGACTTTCACAGAATCTCAACAACATGAAAAGACTGCCTTAAAGCAGCACACGGTGCATGTCAATGCTGACCCCTATAGTTCAAACTATGAATTTTGAAAAAAATGAGTAGAGGGCAAAAAAAGTTACATTCACACTAAAAAGTGGTTGGGTTAGACTATTAACACAAACACGGCAACACAACCCAGTTTCCACTCTAAAGAGGCACTGAATGAGTTTCTTTAGCTTTACAAAAATTATGTAACAACAGATAGAAACAGCAGTTCAGAAAATAACTTTTCTCGCAAATCAACATTTCATATTCGTGTTCAGTCCACGCAAGAATTCAAAATATGTCAGCGCATCATATCAAAAACAGTGCTATACTTTATACAATAAAGAGGCTTTGGAATAAAGGAATGTCACTGTTAACATCAGGTTTTTAATTACAATAAATTATTCTGTTATTCGATTGGTTTTAATTTTTTTCTAGCAATTTCTAAATGCTTATACTGCATTACAAAATAATAGCTTCCATAACCAGGAAAAAACTACTATAGACTACTATAAAAAATACTTTTGGTTTCAATGGAATCACTGAGCAATTATGTATGAAACAAATCATCTGCAAACAAACCAAAAATAAAAATTCTGGGGTTCGTTAGCAGGTCATATTTTACATGATACCTTAAATAAAAAAAGCAATTCACTGAAGTCAGGATACAGGATGATTAATACAGATTTTTCTAGTATTTTCAAGTGTTTGCGTCCTCCATGGACCCATCGCTCTCATAAAAATCTTTTATAACCTCATCTTGCACTTCAGTCAAGGATCTTAACACAGTCCTATCATCTCACCTGTCCACTCCAGCCGACAAGTATTCATCACCAGCATTCAGGTGAAGATGCAACTGAAGGGACTGAACTAAACTACCATCAAGCTGGAAAAGCTTCAAAAACATTTCAATTCTGCTAAACAACACACAATACCATAACTGGAACCAGTCCATGAGAGTACATTAATAAAACCATTAACGGTGCTTATCAAAGCAGCAATGAGTTCAGAAGTCTATGAGCAAAATATGGTTAATGTAGCGGGACAAAAGTATAGCAGTGAAGAATGCAGAGACTTGCATTGTCCCTCCCTTATTGAACTTACTTTTTGTTTCATGGGGGGGAGCACCAGGGTTTTGGAAGGAGGAGGCAGCAAGCTGGAGTATGGGTGCAGAGCCAGGGTCTGAACATGGGAGGAGAGGACAAGAGGTGGAGGGTGGGAGAATGGGGAAAAAGAAATGGTTTAATGGATAGCTCACACAAATTACAACATGACCTGAATGGATGTAGAACTCTTGCTGTAATTGTTCAGCTTGTGCTCAAACACATCCATCAAACCAGGCATGCTTGCAAATTGGGTAAACTTGACCATCAGGGATCGACTTTGAACAAAAAAAAAAGAAAAAAGAGAAAAAGACCAGCTTGTGGTTCAATTAACAGCACAAGAATAAGACATGTAGAAAAGGCAAATGGGTCAGTTAAAATGTATAGTGAGAGGGTTACACACAAACTGGATCCACAAGAGGGTGATGATAGAAACACTATTGCAAAATAAATGAATAAACAATTCCACTAGCTTTCAAAATAATGTCTAATAATGAGACCTCTGGCTGTAAGTAAGAGTACAAGAAAGAAAAGGGGGAAAAATAAAGGTGCCACTGACAATAAGAAAACAACCGGAACTCTGTTAAAGAAATATTTGATGAAAATAAAAACATTTTTCTCAAATTAGAGGAGGGGGTGGTGTTTCTCCTACAATAAAATGCCTCGACAACAGCAACCCTGAATCACATTTTATTGCTGAGTTACTGAAGTTCAGTTGATTATAAAAGGCCAAATGCACATCAAGTCAGAAAAAATGTCAACAAAACATTTAAGACAGAAATCTGAAAATAGCTCATTTTCAGTTCCTGCGTGATAAACTGCATAATAAATGTTTATAAAAAGGTGCACACAGCGTCCCACTCAGAAAAATGAAGTGAACCTGCACTCTTTCTAATGACCAGCAGAGGGAGACTTGTGGCTGCAAAAACTGAAAAATCTGTTTCTCACACGGTCTTTGAGATTGTTGACCTTATTGTGGCTATTTAGTTTATGGTCACAATAACTAGCTTAATGCGCTCTTCAACACGGCATGGTGTTACTTTTGTGAATAAAAATGTCACTTCGAGTAAGACAGTAACATCCTTTTCAAACGGACCAAATGATGAACTCTGGCCTTCAAAAAAGTATGTCGACACACCAAAAGGCTGCTATCAGCATCATCATTTCCATTGTTATCACCATAGTGCATAACATTTCTGTTTAGCACTTTAAATTACTTTGCTACTTTATGTACACCTTTCTCATCACGTTCTAATAAATGAAAGATAATTGAAAGCCCCCGGTTTCAGTTAAACGAGCTGTTTTTGTTATGTTTTACCTGCTACTGCTGCCTGATGCAAAGCACATGCTGATGACACATTTAAAGATTGCTCAGACAGTGTCAGGTCACAAGGGTCGGAGCGGCAAAAAGTAAGACAACATCACAGTATGAACTGTGTTCTTCATTACAATCTTATGATACGAATAGAGCTAATTAGGTTATTCACAGTCAATTGCATTTGGAAAGGCATCCAAATTTGCAGAAGTCCATGCTTAAAAAAAAAGAAAAAAAAAAAAGAAAATTGTACAAAGAATAGACTAGGCAGTAATGTAATATGTGCCCCCTTTTCTGAAGAAAATTTAACTAATTTTGCATCTTTTCACGGGCCAGCTTGACGGGTTTGACAAAGGTTAAAGTTTGCAGATGGGGGGGGACTTTAAAAAAAAAAAAAAAAAAAAAAGTCTTACTGGTGACAGGAGCTGCATTGTTTGGAGTGTCAGCCCTCAAATACTGTGTAGTCTGGGTAGACGGTTGAGACAGGCCTTGCGAGCTTCCACTGTCACTCACACTGCCAGACACAGACAGGAAGAATATGAAGCAGATACTGAAGAGAAGGCTCTATCTGCTTAATAACATAAAAAGACTAAATGTATTTTTTCATAAACAGTTTATTCGTTTGTGCTACACTGTTTCAAACATGCTCTGTAACAGTTCATTTACATCCGATATAAAACCAAAACAATTAAAAATAAGCCAACCTGTCCTCCATCTCCACTCTCTTCATACTGTGCAAGTGAAGGATGGCCAGGATGATGGCCACGAGAAAGATGACAATGCAGCAGACACTCACACTTATATAAAACACTTGCGTGGAGGTGGTGGGCGTGGGCACACCATTAACTGCTAAAAAAAAAAAAAAAAAAGAATAAATTAAAAGATGCACACAACAAAGCAGAAACTCTGAAAGACTGGACATCAGCACTTGAGACGGCATGATCATAAGAAAACTTTTTAAGGTATTTCCATTAACGTGACTGCAAAGAAAGAAAGAAAAAAAAAACAAACTGGTGAGGTAAATACAGGACTTAAAAAGAACATGGTGGACAAAATAAAAATGCACCTCGGGGCACCTCTGAGAGTTAATGGAGGCCAGAATAATAATGGTTGTGCCCAGGATCCAGTGTCTGAGAGCTTTTCTCATCACCTCCTTAAAAGCCTCAGAGGGGCCCAGGTTCCTGTGGCCCATCCAAGCAGAAGAGAGGCAAGCTCACTAATGGTACTTGTTACTGGAGCAGTGGACTCTGAATCGTCTCACAACACAAAGACAGCCACTCCAAGGAGCCTGGAAATCTCTCCTTAGGCTCTGACATCATTTCCTTTTTTTTTTAATAGCAAGTTTAACAACCACAGTCTATAAACAGATAAACCTCTCAGGTGTAATTTAGCCTCCTCTTATCAGACTTATTCCACCTGAGATGGACCTTACATGCAGCCACCAGAAGGTCATTTTAACAAAAGATGGGAGGCAAGATTACTCACTGTCTGAAGGAGTGTTGTTGTTGAAGGGAACGGGAATCTGTACATCAGAATCTATTCCTGTTCACAGGGAAAAAAGAAAAGAGAAGGACATCAACCACAGCTGATATTGAAACTGAGTCAATTTAATCGGGGTCTTCATAGTGGTACGGACGTCTTAACTGCAAAACAGACAGCGGAGAGAAATAAAACCCCAGCAAACAATATAAATATAATATAAATATTATCCTCATAACAGTTTTTTTCCAAACAAAGTCTAGTAGGGATGTGTCAAAAAAAAAAAAAAAATCGATTCACATCAGAATCTTGATTCTCATTCAATACGATTCAGAATCAATATAAAATGCCCCAAAAATCGATTTTAAAAAAATATATAAAAAAAATAGAACAAAATCTGCTGGCTGTCAGCATCCACTTTGCAACCACGCGGGACGTCCTGACGCCATGCAGCCGGTTCTGAAACGTCTGCACCAAAACAAAGAGGAAACTATAAAAATGGAGGAAAGAGAGATTCAACTGGCCCCGTGCTCGTTGAAGGCAAAGATTTGGACTCATTTTAGTTTTTACCGAGTGCCCGGGAAGACCGAGCTCGACATGAGCCTCACAGTGTGCAAAGTTTGCAAAATGAAGATTAAGCACTTTGGGAACACCACAAATGCGCTGGCTCACATTACCAGGTATCACCCGGAGTTAAAGGACACGGACCAGAGTCAGCAAACACTGCAGAGCTTCACCAAGCTCTGAGGAGGCAAAAAAATAAAAAAAATAACCAGGTCTATCACCTGCTTCATCGCCAAAGACTTACAGCCTTATAGTGTGATGGAGAATGAGGGGTTCCTCTGTATGTTGCAGACAGTGGAGCCAAGGTATGCCATATATCAAATCGTTTTAAATTGAAAATTGATTTTGAATCTAATCATGGACCAAAAAATCAGAATCGAATCGTAAAAGAGTAAAGAATTCCCATCCCTAAAGTCTAGTGTGGTTTGAGTGAAGTATGATTAAAACAGGAACCAAAGGCCTACATGCATTACTGGATAGCAGAATTTAAGCTCAACTCGTCCCGTAAACAAAGGTGCCATGTTCCTTGCCTGTCTGAACAGGCGTTGGAGCCCGCGTTCCCCTGCAGTATATCCTCATTTGTGTGTGCAGTTCACATCTGACAGGGATGATTACCCAGCATGCATTCAGAGCACCACTCAGGCACACAAAGGATCTGTTTATGCTGCAGATGCGACTCCAGCTTAAAATAAGACGGGGATACATTTTTCCATGGCAGAAAAAGGCTTCTTTGCCACATGCAATTATCTTCAAACAGTTTCAAAAAATAGCACTTAACAGAAAACAAAAATCTGCATGCCCTTTGTAACTACAGTGCTCTGAAAAATTAAGGGAACACTTAAATCACACGCCTTTAATGATTACAAACTATAAGATGCTATATCACTCGTCAGCGGAAACTGAAATAGTCATTCAACAGTCAAAATAGACTGACATCCTCGAAGATCAACTAACTCGTTAGTTTACACTACCAAGATCAAGTGTTCCCTTTTTTTTGAGTATTTAGAATATTTGATGGTCAGTGCAGACAAAATTAGGGAGATTCCCTCCATAATTCAAAGTAAATGTGGAGAATATTTTGATTTTCTTTCTCTGCTGTATATGCAGTGAGTGATGAATGGATAATCCCCCTTTTCCACTTGGGCCTTTCATAACAGGGAAAGTACATTTTGGACATCACTAGAAGTCCCAGTAAAGTGTCCCACCCTGTGTGTTCCCTCATATATCATCTCAGATGTTGATTAGACCTGCTACTTCTTTTCCTACTGTTTGTTTAGATGAAAAAGAAGAAAAAAAATGTTTATAGTCCAAAAATAATAATGCTGATACAAAAAAAAGCACTTGAAAGATGTCCATACTTTTTGATATACACCCTTCCCAACCACATCTTTGCTGAGATTATTGAAAGATTTTAAAAACGTTCTTACTTTTATAGCACATTTTCCTCCTCTTGAAGTTGAGCACTGTGTAGTTGTTGGTCTGGCTGGTCAGATTGAGCTGCATTGTTAAAAATGCCTCTTCGTCTACTTTCCCTGAACACACGATGTCCACTCGAAAAACTGGAGGGAGCACACGCAATCATCAGTTAGAGAAACTTGTTTTATAGGAGGTTAAATGGTGAAGTTAGCAGTTTTTATTTGCTGTCAGGTAAGCAGTGTAACCACAAAGGCTTTCTCAAAATAAATTCTCGCAATTCCTTTAAAGGAAAAATACATAAACAAGAAAGAACGTTAACAATTTCACTGGACAAAACATCTAATTGAACAAACACTAAGATGACTCTTAAACAGCTGACAGTGAAACCGTCACTTTTTTAGTCTCTAAAATCTTAATTTACTTGGATTTACTTTAATTTCAACATAATATCATGCAGGTAGAACTGATTGTTCAAAAGACATGTTTTCTTTTGTTTTTTTTAACCATAGCCTGTTTTACAACTCCCTGTATAGCTACAATTTTTTAGTTTTACAACAAAGTTTTTGTATCAAAAGAAAAGAAAATACAGCAGATGAATAAGTTAATCAGTGAGCCAGATTTTGTGACCAGTGGACGCTCCATTTTCACTCCTTGACTGACTTTGTTATCAAAGTGATGGACATGAAAGTCCCCCTTTCACAAAATGCTGATTAAACCATACCAAAAAAATATTTCCTCTTACTTTAAGCTCTATTATCTCATTGTCATCTCAGAATAAATTACAGGTATTTGTCATGATAAGAGGAAACAGAGCACGATGGCTGATTATTTGACGGACCAGAGGGAATGCGGGGTACCTCCCCTTGATTGGAGATGTTGCTCCATGGTTGGTTCAGGGCAACAGGGTTCTCCACATTGAATGCAAGGCGGTAGTCAACCTTTGAACGATAATTAAATGTCAGCTTTCACATTCACTTTGCATATACATGTAGGTACTTAGAAGATGCTGAGCTTTACCTTTGACTTAGAGTACCATGTGAAATAAAGGCTGTTGGTCTCAGTGGGCACAGGCATGTTGAAGGAGAGCGCATAATGATTCACCATGTCATCTCGTACATAGTACAGCTCTGCATCTAGCCCTGTGTGAAGAAAGACGATGTCAAATTAAAATTATACACTCCTGAGGAAATGTTGAGATCGCTACAAAAAGCAGGTAACAAGAATGAAGTCAATGCGAAAGGAAAATTAGTAATATACCCTCACAAACTGTCACCTAGGATTCGGAGGAGATTCCTCTCAATAAAAGAGATCATTTAAAGCAACACTTGAAAATGCTGAAGTACACAAAAAATAATGAGTAACAAGAACAAGTCAACCTTCCGCTGTACATGCCCCTTCCCATAGGTGGAACTACCAGTCAGATTAATGCAGACTACAATGTGACCAGTTCACTTGGTGAAACTGTATTTCCTTAATATAAGTATTCTCTGTTACTACTTCATCTCTGTCACTTTCAAACCAGACAGACTGCAGACGATCAACAAAAACAAGTTAATTTTCTGTAAAAGGAACTATTATTCCCCATTTATCAGCTCAAACCTGCTTAAAATACACTGCATTATGTCTCTGTGACATGGAGGAAGGAAATGAAATGAACCTCAGCAGTGCGAGTTAAAGCAGAGCACAAAATAACTAATACCTCTATTTAGCATTTGGTATAATTATAGAGTGACACAAACAACAATGAACAAAGATAAATGCCCGCTATGGTGCAGCTGGTAGTTTTTACTAACTTGATGTAGATGTGACATGGAAGTATAAATTATTCTCATCAGATTATTATTATTATAATTATGTGTGATGTTCCTTTCTCATGCACTTAAAAAAAAATAGAAATAATACTCAGAACATGTTATTTATTTGGGTGTTTTAAGTCACTACAAACCCAAAAACTGAAAAGAATTAAATAAAATGTATGTCTCTCTCATACTGGGGAGCCATTCTTTAAAAGCTAATGTGTACTTGTACCAAAATGATTCACAACTGGACAACATTCATGACAGTTTCCAAGCTTCCTAAAAATGACATGTTCACCCAAGTTTGAGTTGTGCTTAAACTATTAAAAAGGAAAAAAAAAAAGAAAAGAGAGGGGGGAGGGGTTAAAAAAAAATCTCATTTAAAAAGATCTTCCTCTGGGGTTTCCTACATCAAAACATCTCATCTGAGCTGATGAAATCCCCAACCCTGGCCTAGGGCTGTGCTATCAGACCTTGAAGAGTTTGTCTGGCAGAGAGAGGACCGTTGATAAGTCTCAGAATATCCAGTTTAAAAAGAGGGGAAAAATGTGCCTGGGCTCCCACAATGCCCTGGGGCTGTTTCAGAGCTGCAGCTCATGGACCTTTCTTCCACAGTCTCAAATAAAAACATTCTTAGAAGTTTGCCAACTCTGAGGCATGTGTTACATAAACTAGTATCCAACGAGAAATTCTTTGTCTTTCTGTTTATCATGTTCCTTCTCTTACATGTCTTCACAATAACGTAGAGCTCAAACTAAATGTTTTAAGATGCGCACAATTACATGAACTGGCAAGTAAATGTCTGACATTCAACTAGTCTGCAACAAATGCTGGTTGTTAAATGCATTTGCGTATCAGTGTGCAGTTGGGTCTGATAAACTAAGCAGACACCCACCACAAGCCAGACTCGTGAACTTTCTTCAGCATTGAGCACATTTTCTTTTTATGTCAGAAGTGACTACCGGCTTTAAAACTTCACCACAAATGCATGAAGACATCTTCCACTGAAATGTCCAGATTTTCAGCCAGAGATCTACAGATTTAAGAATGTGCACCAGGATCTGTATGCACCTTACATGAAAGTGCTGGAGGAACATTTTTAATAGGCCTAAACGGAGGCAAATGGTAGGGATGTGCAATCGATAAAGTCTTAATCTTGATTTCAGTTTTGGCTCTCAACAATCCTAAGAACACTGTAATCAAGGAAAATAAATATTTATTTTGCCATATATCCTGTCTTGTGTTTAGAATGACATGCATGTCATTGGCCATTGATCCCACTTGAGGAAAGATAAGTGATTCTGTCCTCTATTCTGTAAGATAAAGTTATGGGGATATTGAGTTTGTTAAATTAAACATCTTTCAAAGTCAGGGGATAATCATTTTAAATATGGATCATTACAATATTGATCAAAATTCAATACTGACCATCTGATTGTCCACCATAGGTAACTGACAGTTTTGGTCACATGAATAAAACATGCAAATAGTCTGTTTAAGGCTGATTTTACATAGATGGCTTATTTCCCCGAAACCATGTATTTTCTCTATGCAAAATGTGTACATTTTTGTCCACAAATGACTGTCCCTTTTCCTTGAAATGCAGGTGGAGGGCTGAATGCTGACGTGATGGGCTCACTCTCGTGTTTAGTGCCATGCGTTGGTGGAGCCGTTATTTCGTTCCATCAATGTAAAGGTGCCGTGTTCGGTTTCTGTTTGGGTGTTTCCTTCTTACGGTCAACCAGTTTTTGTCTGAGGATGGTGCTAGGTCACTCAATCACTCCCCCCCCCCTCTATTTAATGCTGTGGTATTTTTCCAGATTTCTTGGCTGACTTGACACCGTTTGGATATCCACAGACATTTAAAGAGCCGTTGTGCTTCTTTTCTTTTTCTCTCTGACTTAGAAGGAAAAGGTAGAGTTCTGTTAATGGAAAGACAAAAGGCATGTATTGGTTTGTTTGTGTAGGTTTCTGGTCCTCCTCCATATGCACAGCAAAGTCCAAAAATGGCAGATTGTTGCATTCTGATCCTCTCTTGTGAACCAGTCATTGCTGTCCACTGGGCTGATGCGTTTAGTGAAGGCCTCTACTTCCCGGTTTTGGAATAGGCTTGATTTTGGATTTCTGAACCACTGGGGTTGTTCCCCTGTAAGAGTTCAGTGCTCTGCTTTCTGCTTCTTCCATGTAGATGTCGTCAAGATACATTGTTACATACCCTTTTACTTGATGACAAATGATGTTCCAAGTCCTGTAGATATCCTGAGTAGACATGACATAATCGAAGGCACCACGAAAGGAAGCATTGTCCAATCTTTTAGCTGTTATATTTATTATATTTTTATTTTAGAAGTCCAAAACTGAAAAGTCCAAGGGCAGAATTTTCATGCAGAGGAAGTGTTCAGAATAACTCAAACTGCAGGAGTGAATCTGGGTGTGGAAAAATGGCTATTAAGTCAGTAGAGCGTATTATAAGCATAGACGTTCGAAGTCTGAGGGCAGAATTTCAAGTGAGCTGTACTATTGCTAAAAATCTAATATACCCCCTTTACACCAGATTTAATTTCAGTCCAAAATTAAAGTAGAAAAAAAAGTACTTAAATGATTTGAAAATTTTGAACTCTGCATTTTGTGATAATTGGTACTGATATAAAATACTAATGTGGCAGAAGCAGAATCTCTATGAAAGAATGGTATCATGAATGTCACATCTGAGGAGAAAGTTGAAAAGCAGAAACTGCTGTCGGATCTCAGTTAAACTTAATCGAATAAAAGTACTGTGATTTACATAGTTATAGAAAACATAAATGCAGAAATGCATATGTGTCTGTTTGAAAAACAAATATTGGTGTTGTCTGTATGAAGACTATATCTTTAAAATATAGTATTAAACAATATACTAATAAGGAAGCATCTATTGACCACTTGGGAGCAATGCTTCTTTATACATTATAGATGTACAACAGTGACATATATACTCACTTTGAAAATGGCAACATTTACGCATCCGACAGACAAGGATTACAATTAGTGTTGATCAGATTTCATGTCTCTGCATGCTTGCTTCAGCCACAGTAATAATTGCCTTTCTTATACTCTTGACTCTATGCCTCTCCTCATTCATCATGAGGCCACAGAGCCTTTATGCCAGTTTAACTAAGCAGCCAAGCATAAAAACCCACAGGGTGGCCCAAGTCTTTCCTCTCTCACAGTACCTTGGCCATCCACCCAGACTGCGGGACCTCTAAAACAGGAATCAGAATCAATGGCAAAAACAAGCCTGTCAGTGTACACAGACTGAGCAGAGGGAATAAGTGGTTCCTGAGGTTGAGGAAGTTCAACTACTGTCTTTTAATCCCTGACTCACACACACTGGAATGGGATATCTGTTTGTAGTAAAATGTGCACCATAAGCAAGACACATTCTTCATCAGTGTTTGACAACAGTATGGTTAGGACCTCAGTAGCTCGTCACTCTCTTTACACTGCATGCATTTACATTAATGCAGTCACGTTTTGAATTCCATTCCTGCATAATGAATAGGGCGCATGCTATGATAACAAGCCAATCTGATCATTTCCTGCATGGTATGTTCATTTCTCTGAGCGTCAAGTGATTTACAATGGGAAAGGCAAAGTACACTGTACCACCCACATTTTTTTCAGAATACACTCTGGCACAGTTAGGTGCTATGAAACACTAGTGACAAAGTATCCTTCATTTTTACATGTTCATTAGTTGAGTTTTTGCACATTCGTGATGCATAAAATAGATTCTTTTGGTGAGATTCACCTGAAGACATTTCTGTGTGACCTTGTAAGTGAAGACATGATTAGTCTATGCAGTCATTTTTCAGGCGATGATGATGATGCCCTGCGTGGCACAGCGTGCAATCGAATCTGAAAACCTTTTTTTTTTTTTAAATGAATTATGATAAGAGATAGGTTGGGACAGTCAGTCACTGAGAGAAATTCAATTCAATGCTACTTTAGTTATCCCTAAAGGGTAATTAGAGGTTCCAATAATTGTTGGTTTTTTTAGTTTCTTCAAAGTCATGATAGATGGTTATAGCTGTGCTCAGGAAGGAGCTACTGATCTTAAGGAGTCTCTGACTTCAAACATCATCTTTTGCTGAATCAATTTGTTATGAAGAGGATCCTCATGGATGTCCAGTGTTTTTCATTCTATGAATCCCTCATTGTACAATCAGTTTTAGAGGCTCAAGAACAGAGCGATCCCAGAATTACAGAACAGGATCAGTAACTGGCAAATTTTCAGCTTCACAAGAACTATGAGGTTTAACAGTTGCACCTGTAAAAAGTCCAGGTGAGAAGAATTTGAGATAGAAAATGTAAAAAAGAAGAATAGCTGCATAGCTGCCGTTGCTGATGTAACTGTGATATGACTGTTACTGTGGTGGAAGAATGGTGGGCGAAGACAAAAACAACAGTAATAATTCTAATAATACACACATACACAAACAAAAACACACATATAAAGAGATATATAAAGAGACATTTTTTTAAATTCACCAGAAATAAAACAGAATATACATATGGCTCATTAGAATAACAATCTGGCTCGACAATTAATGCAACAGTTTGTATTTTCTATAGCATTTTTTTGAAAGACCTGACCCACCAAATTCTGCAATAAAATGAATCACATACAAACATCAAGGACATCAGCTCTGCTGTCTCTGGGTCGACCATCACCTCTGCTGTACAGCAGCTGTACTGAAGTCAGATGCGAGGGCATCAGTCCAACAGCTGAAACTGGGTAATTAAACATGACAATGGCCACGACAATGATCTTGAGCTCACCAGCAGGTCCAGAAATAGTTATGGTCATGCAGCATCACAATCTGACTGAGATGGTGTGCAACACCTTCAACATACTAAAACACCATTGCTTAGAAGCATGGACCCAAATTAGTTTTCAGTAAATAAATAATGACAGTATAATGTATCAGTCAATTAAATTAAATTCAAGATCTTTTTAATCTGTAAAAGGAAATTCAGTTATTCCAGTAGTCGTCATGATTTAGGCCTCTTCAAAGATTCATTGTAGAAGGTTGTCGCTGTGGGCAAGAAGGATCTCCTGTAGTGGTCTGTGTTGCAGCGGATCTCAAGAAGTAATTTATTATAAACTGATGTTAACTTTACAACTGAAAGGTGTCCTTGTATGTGTCCTTGTCATCTGCTCATGATGTATGACAGGCGTTAGACAGCTATGACAGATCCCAGTATCCCCAGTGACCCCGAATAAGACTGAAGTCATTATAGAAGAATCGATAAATGAATTAAACCAAGCATAATATTGATCATATCATTGCATCTATATGTATGCTGTACACATTTGCTTTAATCCCTACACCTATAAGCAAAGGCAAAGTGGGAGCGTCTGGTTAAAGGACCCTTGGAGACATGGATGAGTTGGGGATGGAACCAGCAACTTTCCAGACAGAAAAGACTTGGCTGCCCTAGTATAATAAACTATGTTTTATTGCTTTTTGGTTTCGCTGTATCACTCACACAAAACTCAGCAACATTCAGCTTAACCAGAGTAAGTGATGACCACCAGGCCAGGCACTCAGAAACTTCTTTTTTCCTTTTCCAGTTTACAGTACATGACCACAACATCCTTATACTGGCTTAATCACTTACACTCATGCAATTGAAGGAGTTTTTTCGGTGTTTACTGTGAAAGAAATATCCAAAATCACCAACTTGTAGACAAGAATAAGAGGTTAACAAAAGAAAACGTGTGCTTACTAATCACAGAGACCACAGTATGGTGGTATGCAGCCTAGTACTCAGTAACAGTTTTACACAAGCAGCAGTTAACACTTCAACAGGGAAATCATGTAAGACTGGCCACCTACTTTACAAGATCCTGTAATGATTTTCAAGTTTCACAACTTAAGATTAAGAAGCTGCAGTTTATTCACAATACACATTCAAAATTTCCACTTTATTTTTATAGTATCTATTATAATGCAAATTGTGTCTAGGTGCTTTCCAAAGACCCAGAGAATGAAATGAGGACAGAAATACCATCTGCTTGTGTTTGAATCCTGCTGACTGCACAGAAAGTTCATTTCACTGCACAAAGTACACTGAAAAAAGTGGTAGTAATATGACAATTGCAAAGTGAAATATATATAGATATTTTTAGATTTTCCCCCCGTAAAGTGATAGGTTGGACATGGGAGGTACACAGCCACATTGACACAGAGACTGGTTATCAGAAAAAGCTAATCTCAAAACCAATACACCCCCCACCCCTCCCCCACCAAGCCTTCGATACTTTTACTCTTAAAGGCATGAAATCCACAGCAATGACAAGCGCCTACAGTTAGATGGACAAAGACAACAAAAATGACTTTGTATGCAGCTAATTACTGTAAAATAAAATAAAAATCTTAACTAGGAAGTCATACCTTTAAAGAATATACATTTTTAAAAAAGAGAAAAATAAGTATATGAGTTTGAAATACATTTTTTGAAGCTATATGTATAGACACAATATATACACAAACTATACATATGTATACACACACACACCTTTAAAAATTGTAATTCAAACAGCAGCTGCTATGGCAACAAAGAGTAAATCTACTACAGGGGAACTGGATGGCAACTTGTTTTTATTTTCACAAACCAATGTTTCGATTCTAGGTTGTTGGGTTTTTTTTTTTTTTTTTTTTATTCTTCGCCAAGGATGAATCCACCTAAAAGTAAAAAAACTCCAAAAACTTTTTAAAATGATGAATCAAGTCAGAGCATCCAGCCAACTTTGAAAAATATCTTTTAGTGACTAATGATCACAAGAAATTGGGACCATAAGACATTAACTCCAAGTGCCAGTGGATGCAGAGGTTTATTTTCTACATAAATATAGAAGTTAATATTTAAGGATGTACTCTCAATGTAGTGGATCGCATTCTTATTACCCTTTTACACACTTCTACCATCCTTGAGAGTACAGACATTATATTTGCAAACTGCTAAGCATCAGTTCTCTGCTGCGGCTCTGCAGTGTCTAGTCAATAAGTTGCGTTCTTGAACGAACTGTGGGTCACATTGCAGATTTTGGAAAACGAGAACAAAAGGTGGTAGTGGCCAGGTGGCAAGGTCCAGGACAGATATAACAAAGACCCACTTGTGCACACAGTCGACATTCTAGCTAACAAAGCCCCCATCCCTGAGTGCTTGGGAGACAGACACTCCAGCCAGCCACTCGAGAGATACTGACCACATTAAGCAAGGAAGGAGAAAATGAGGGCCTGTGTGAAACTCTATCATCTGGAAACTTTAAACAAACCCACAGCCACACAAGGAAGGAGGAGGGGAAGCAAAAGATATCAGTCTAAGACAGCAGAGGCAGCAAAGAGACACGAATTCTGGAGTGTGATGGAAACCAGCGCTCAAAAAGAAGCTTAATACATGAGCAAATCTGAAGCTGACGCAGCAGAAGTCGGTCTGTAGTGCTCTCCAGTTTATACCACCACACAAATGACAAATCATGGAAAGGAACAGCAGAGCAATTGTAGCTTGCATGCAGATAGCAAAGCAGCCAACACAGTAACACACCAATGCAAAGAAAGCAATGGAGTCATTGTAGTATGTCCACTCACAAAACCTACCTCAGGTTAATTTGACACTTCAAGTATCCTAAATCATACAATCAGCACTTCAAACAAAATACGGTATGCAAGCTCTTCAGAAGTTCCCATATCTTGTATAATCTAATCCATTACATAAAACTATAAAATTTACTGAGCTTATGAACATTGTGTCTCAGAAACAAAGTCGACATTAACAGGAACGTACAATAAGCTCTCAGTTCAACCAACTTCCTAACCAAACACTAACGCTAAGCATTTACAGACACCCAGCGACAGAAAAACTACATGCAAAAATAGGCACAATTATCTTACAGCTAGAAGAGAAACGCACAATTTCCATGGCTGCTTTGACTCACTTCAAAGACACCATACATCAGTTTCCCCCTTTTATTCCTTCAAGTGCCTGAGGGCAGACAAGGATGAAGGGATGAAAATGAGTGTCTGCTGCTGTCGCATTAAAGGGACCTCATTCATGGTTATTCGTTGCGCAAATGGGCTCCTGAGTTTACTCAACAAATATCAAATGGTTTACTAAAAATGGTTACCTGTTTGTGACAGAATGTTTCCATCTTCGGGTGACTAAAGGGTCATTTATGAGGCCTCCCTCTCACATATGTACACCACCTTATCAGCTATTTTTGGATGCTGTTTTACAATGGCAGCTTTAGTGCACAGAAGCAGTTTAAAAGGCTGGGCTATGTAAACAACAGCAAATATGTTTGCCATTTTCTTTTTCAATTTAGAGATGCTGCCGCAGAACCACCGCAACTGTAATTTAAGTACAAGCTTAAGATATTTAGTGTAAAACAACCAAAAATAAAGACATGTTGGTGTAATTGTGACTTTACTCAAAAGGGCAACAACTGATAAAATTGGTTGTTGCTTGACAGAAACTTGTCAGTGCTGCAGCTCTTAGACAAAAGATTTGAACGCAGGGGCTCCCCTATTCAGCTACAGGATCCTTGGAGAGTGGCATGAAGGAAATGAATGCTGCTGCCAATCATTCCGCACAGACTCTTTTTCAAAGCCCGGGATTTGCCTTTCAGCTCTAGGGAGGAGGGGATGGAGGTCGGTTGGCCAACATGCATTAAGCTTTCCAGGATACATGCTCGGTTTAAGTCACTACTCATTTTTGGTTATTTTATATTTTTAGCACTTAACCAAAATATTTACACAAAACTTTGGTCTGCTAGCATTTTGCTAGAAGTGTCGAGCAAAGGAAAATGTCATTTTTTGTACTGAGAACAAAAATGAGAGAGTTAGAAAGAAAGACAGAAAGTCATTTCATACCCATGTAAAAGGACCATTAGAATGTATTGTGAAGTTTTATGTCATGTTTCGTGGAAAATTTGATAAAGCATTAAGTAAATACCGTGGAAAGACATGACTCCTTTAAAAGATCTGATAGAACATGCTGTTCTTCACTTAACATGTTAGCTGTTAATCATAGAGGTGTCAAACAATTATTTTTAAAAGAATAAAGTCACATACATTACATATACATTTAATATGATGTTCTGAGCAACACAGAAATTCATTATGGATCACCAGTTTCATCTCAAGACCTCCATCAGGCTCTGAATCATAACACCACGCCATGTTTTGTACAATGACTTCTGAGCTGATACTTGGGGTTGATTATTACTTCAGTAATTGAAATTTAGCTGAACAGCTGCAACACAATTATGGCTATGTGGGTCTCGAGAGAGAGTTGATATGGGAGCTGAGGACAGGAATGCATGTGGATTCTAGAGAGACTGAGCATTCAATACCCATTAGTCACGTGTAAAAGCAATCAGACATACTGCCTGCCTTCCATCCACAGATTAGCACCATGCAAGTAAAAAAAAACTTTTTCGGTTAAGGTATGATGTTTTCCTTAATAACCCCTTGAGAGTCAGACTGTTTGGTAAAGTAATTAAAGTGAAACAAGCCTCAACAGACAGTCCATCTGCTTTTACAGTATAAAGTCCATGACAAGAATATATCAACTGGAGATGTTACAGTTTCTTGTGTGAAATATTACCCAAGTCCCTTATAAAGAAAACTTTTTTTTTTCTTGTATTACTCCACTGTAACATGAAACTCTGAATTGTCTAGACATTCTGTGGAGAACAGCAAGAATTGGAAAAGTCACCATCAAATATGTCAACAGTAGCACAAGTCCTAAAAAAAAAAAAAAAAAGTTCAGACAGTAGCTTGGCATGTCTGAACTAGTTTGGACTGTGGTGACAGGACAGAAGGATGTGAAGCCAGGTTTTAAAAGGGGAACCTTGGGAACAAGGTTTTTAAATCTGTAATATCAATAAGCTTTCAAAGGATGACTGAGTCCAAACCAGCATGTCCATAGGCTTGCATGCTATTAGATTCAAAATGAAGTTGTTGAAGTTAGCACTCTTGTCTCCCAACAAGATTCCTGCTTCAAATTTCAGCCACAGTCCAAAAACATGCATGTTATGTCAAATAATGATTTTAAATATACCGTGGATGTACATGGTTATTTGTTTGTCTTCCCAGCGATTGCCTGACAACAGCTGGGATACATTCCCACCTCCTTCAGTCTTGAGCAGGATAAAATGGGTATTGATAATACATGAATGGGTGCATCCTATTTATTTCTAAAAATTTCAATACTCTAGAACAAGAATAGAGATCTTCATGATGGTCTCTGTGTGGGGTGAAAAGCTCTGTCATAAGCAACAGCATAAAGAATATATACATACATATATGGGTGTGTGTGTGTGTGTATATACATACATATATATACATACATATACATATATATATATATACATACACATACACGTGTGTGTACCGGTGGCATCAAGAAATGAATTTACATTATATAGCAAGCTCACTGAACGGTGTGGCATCAATAGTCTTGGGTTGTCCAAGAACAAAATCAGCACTGGCGATATAAAGATGGATTTATAAGTCCACGAGGATTTAAGTGCACATTTATTGGTCAAACAAATGATTGTGGTACTAGCAGCAGTCACTACAAAATACCTCTGCAAACGCTGGTCAATTTAACTAACAAATATTCATGGAACAAAACCACAAACAAAAGGAGAAACAGTTAAGAACAGGCTTCACTGAGTCTCTACATGCTCATAGTAAATACAATAAAGTTCTGACTTGTATACCAAACACTGGCTAGCTGTTAGAATAAAATACAGTTTACTCAAAGGAATTCCATTGGTACTGGACCAAAAAAGATGAAAAAAAATCCTTTGAGGGTATGCATGTGGCAGGGTGGCTCACAAGTTCCCAGTTGCCATCTGACCACAGCTGGATACAGCAGCCTCTTGAACAAACCATGTGTCACCCTTGATTAGTCGTGTTTAGCACTTTGTTTACTTCCATGTTGGTTCAAGGTTCCCCAGGAAAAGGAAACGGCCTGGAACTTTGAGATCACAATCTTTTTTTTTCTCTTAAACAACAGGAGCTTGCAAATACGTCTTTATATGAAGAAGCTAAAACAAACCTATGAATATCACCTTTTGATGCCAGCTGTAAAATCGAGAGGGCACAGTGAAATCAGCAGTGTAGCTTAAACATTCAAGCATTTTTATACAAGAGCATGTTTAAAAATCATTTAAAGTTGCACAAATGACAATACAAACTGTTTTTCTGTTAAAATATTCCTTACTCTGAGAAATGCATGCTTCACTCTTGCTTATTAAACCACAATAGCAGTTGTTATTTATTCAAAGAGAAAAAAAAGCACAACATTCACCAGTATATTGCCCATTTAACATGTTCAGTTAAACTGGGAGTCAGAGGTTAGACTATCATTATTACAAGACCTGCTCTTTCACACCTGGTTTCAAACAAAGGTAAACTTTGCGCCTCTACATCAGACTGCAGAGACTCCACGGCAGTCAGCCCACATCAGGAAACTGATGATAGTTTTCACTCTCACCAACAAGTTTAATTCCTTCAGCTGCCACTGCATCATGGAAGTTTCTGTCCACACATACTTTCAGATCCACATATAAGGTTGTCAAACATTAGGAGATTTCTCCATACAACCAGATGAGGTTTCAGGCAAACCGCATAAGAGGCCCTGGTCTGGCAACGGATGTTTAACTATGGCATGATGGAGAACAAGAGGAACCAAAAGGGACAAAGTCAGCCCACGCTCCACCAGACACCACATGGATTAAGCAGAGATGAAAATAAATAAATAAATAAATAAATAAATAAAGAGCTGAAATGGTTTTAAAACAGCAAAAAAAAGAGTTATGCTTTACTCTGGTCTTGATTAAAAGCATGGGCCAACAATTGGTTTGATTTTAACATGTTTTAAAGCTCGGAACATACCACAACACCCTAAAAATAATGTATTTGCATAATCATAGTGCTATTGAGTATGTTCAAGCATCAATGTGATCTATATGCAGGCAAACAGGTACTACTGCTTGATATCTTGTAGCCCTGAATAACTGTATGCTTACACAACATTAGCCAACACAGTATTCTTAGGATACATCTGGCACTTCTTCCCAGAGGAATTGACAAAAGAAAAGGGATTATTTTGCTGACTACTGCTAGTTCCCAACGAATGAAAAAAAAATGCAGATGCAGCTAGAAGATGATGACAAATTTATTTACAGCTGGACATTCACGAAATGGAGAAGCTACAATGTTGGTTTCCTCCCTCCACAAAGACACCAGACTAGCACTTCTACTCCTTTATCAGACCGTGTGGTGGCAATCGCGTAGTAAATAACTAGTTTCACACCACACATATTCAGTAAACCTAAAATCAACACCTCAGAGCCCATTCCTGGCCAGGCTTTAACCTTGGAATAAGGATAAAGAATACAAGCCCACTTTTGATATATTCATAAATACTATTACAACTAAAGGAGTAATGTGAAATTTAAGACTAAAAGCAGCTCAGTAATACAGAAAAAGCTTTTACCAGTTTACTGTATTTCTTTTTAAAATCTTAGCTTGCAGAGTATTTGACTTAAAGAAAAAAAAAGGTAGTTCTTTAATTCTTCTTATGATGCCCCATCAAAAACTACAAAACAAACCCTTTATAGCGATATGATGCAACAGAACAGCAGTGTCATTACACATGGCAACATAGTTTATTTATTGCTTATTTAGTGAAGCTTTCTTCACAATTCTACTTGTGGTTTTGAAATCCCTCCTTGCAAAATTGCTGGTCACACATCACAGAGCATTTCCAACTGCAATGAAAGGCTGATTAACCTCCAAACTACTTTCTCTCTCTCCCTCTTTTTTTCTGTTTAATGTAAATATAGCCTTAATTTACTGTTGTACATGTTTGAAGTAGGGCTGGTCCTATGATATCAAATTTTAACTAAATTACAATGAGCAATTATTTTCACTTTGTTTTATTTTTTTACCCTCACAAATCACTGACGAGGTTTTTTCAGCAAATGTGCTCAACCATTACAACTGGGGAAAAATGTTGAAAGATTCTATATATTTGTGATTTTAAAACAAGTGAAGGGAAACGCAGAAGAATTGTTCAGGGTGACTTATTGAATATCTGAAATGTTTGAAATAACTGAAACGGGAAAGAGTGTGTAGGTTTAGATTAGTTTTTGATTAATTGACCAGCTCTCGTATTATCTTCAGAATGTCTGTCTAGTATCTGAGCCTCAGTTTACAAAAGTAATCTCAAAATTCTTCTCTTCCTTGTGCTCAATATAAATGCATTTTGAGTCTATAGTGTTTACACTGTGACCAATTCAAATTTGCAACTTGCAAAAACAAGGATGTTTTTTTTTCTCCCCCCAGATCAAAATGCCTTTGCAGATTACCATGCACTAACATGCTTAAAACACAGGAGGCTGAAGTTAATTGCTTGAACCATTTTGAGCATCAATGTTTACACTCCAGTGGCATTTTCTCTAAGTTAATCTGTTCTGCGAGCCAGGGAGCATATAAACCGTATTTACTTTATGCTGCACCGTGGCCGCTCACTAAAAATATCACCAAACAGTGTTTAGAAGTTAAGTATATGTTCGCGACGGAGGCACATCAGCACACTTGCATTACAACAGGCACAATGTTTGGAGACAGCTGGATTCGCATGCAGGCCTTCTTACCCAAAAGCTTCTTCACTTCCTCCACGCTCATATATATGTTGATAAAAGGGCTGTTATTGTTGGTGTTGACGCCGGAGGGACTGCTCGGGCTGGCGAGGCAGCCGGTGCCTTCCAGCAGCAGGAGGAAGAAGAAACCCCCGAGCCTCCACAGCACCGAGTGTGGCCACCCTCGGGACTCAGACAGGCTGCCGGAGCCGTGACTCAACCCCAACATAGCAGTGGTCGTCCGGCTCGCCGTTGAACTCACACTTCACCAGTCGCCGACTCTTGGTGTGATCCGTATGTGAAGTTAATCCCAGGAGGCGACATAACTAGTAACTTTGTTGGCCGTGACTCGCGTTTACGCTTGTATGTTTTTGTCCGTTCTAGCTAGCTAAGAACGGGCTAAGTTAGCCGGAGCTGGCTAACTTTTAGTTGAGTCGCGCCAGACGGTCGTTTACCGGAGGACGTCTAGATTTACGCCGTTTATTGGCAGAATAAAACACACGCCGCGCTTCGCCGCATTGAAGCAAACTGATTTTGGTGCTGGCAAAACGAAACATGGGGGAAAGCCCCAAAACAACAGTCTAGCTAACACATGAAGCTTTCTCCCTCCACGGTCTGTCCTCCCATTGCTTTTTCCTCCTTTACTATCTCAGTTTTCACCCGGGATAGGGAGGGGGCGGCGGACACGCTCGCTGCTCCCACGACTGAAGTGGAATGATGCCTTCAAGTGCTGTCGGACATGATACAAAACCCTGCACTATGTTCCTGAAGCAGGAATATGCTACAGTATACTTCAGGAAAGCCTCATCTATAGGCTACTTGTTATTACTATTTCTTTGTTTCTCTTTATTCACCACTAGTCAATGTATTTCCACCAATTAAAATGTAAATTAAAATGCTGTTAACTCTTAAACAAAAAATGCATTTATTCTTAACAACCTTTCAGTGTATAGCGGAAATATAGAAATACTAATACTGTGCCGAACTCATGCAATCTACTAGATTGTATTTTGTGTTGTGGAAGATATTTCAAACCCCATCAAGAACTTCACTGGGCCAGAAAGAAGACATTGACAAATTCCTGCATTCACTGAAGGCATCGCCAAATATGTTTTCTAGGGAAGAAAAGTTCCTTTCAATTTGCTAAAATGCAAATAACATTTTAACTGTTAAGGGTTTAGTTCCCTCTTATGTCTTATTCCTCTTATCCTCCTGTTGGGATGATAGGAACAAAAAGTTCCATATCATCCCAACAGAGCACTTCACTCTCAAACTGCAGGTTTACTTGTGGTTCCCAGAGTTTCCAAAAGTAGAATGGGATGCAAAGACTTCAGATCTCAGGCTCCTCTGTAGTGGAAACAGTTCCCATTTAGTTTTCAGGAGCACACAGTGCATAGTATTCAAGCGGCAACCAAATTTGAAGCTCGAAGGAGGTACTAAGGAATTCAGTTTTGTTACAGTTCCTCAAGTGACCACTAGGTGCTGGATCCAAAACAGAGCAAATCCCAATGTTACCAACTTTGCAGAATAATTAAATGTATTTACAGCCTGGTACTAAAAATGTTTTAGGTCTCAATAGTTAGATTTTACATCCATGACAACTGTAGGGGCGGTGAATGTTTTATTACCACTTCAGATAAATTTAGGCAATAAAGCTGACCAATCTGATGCCTGGATTCATTTGGCATGGTTGATTAGGAGCTTGACATTGGCTCTCCCTTTGGCTTTGACAGCTTTGTCCTGCCTCTTTGCAACAGAGGAAAAATAAGCTTCAGAGGCTTTCTGTAGAATATATGGGTCACGTGACCAGATGCTGTGTCCATTAATATACACTATATTGCCAAAATTATTCTCACCTGCCTTGACTCGAATATGAATTTAAGTGACATCCAATTTTTAATCCATAAGGTTTGATATGACATTGGCCCACCCTTTGCACCTATAACAGCTTCAGCTCTTCTGGAAAGGCTATCCACAAGGTTTAGGAATGTGTTTATGGGAAGTTTTGACCATTCTTCGAGAAGTTCATTTGAGAGGTCACACTGATGTTGGATAAGAAGGCCTGGATCTCAGTCTCTGCTCTAATTCATTCCAAAGGTGTTCTATCGAGTTGAGGTCAGGACTCTGTGCAGGCTCGTCAAATTCATCAACACCAAACTCTCTCATCCATCTCTTTATGGACCTCGCTTTGTGCACTGGTACACAGTCCTGTTGGAAGAGGAAGGGGCCATCTCCAAACTGTTCCCACAAAGCTGAGAGCATGGAATTGTCCAAAATCTCTTGGTATGCTGGGGTATTCAGAGTTCCTTTCACTGGAACTAAGGGACCAAGCCCAGCTCCTGAAAAACAACCCCACACCATAATCCTCTCTCCACCAAACATTGTATTTGGCACAATACAGTCAGACAAGTAGCTTTCTCCCGGAAACTGCCAAACCCAGACTATAATCCATCAGATCGGGAGATGGAGAAGCATGATTCATCATTCAGGCACAGAGAACGAGCCACCACTGCTCTAGAGTCCAGTGGTGGCGTGCTTGACACCCCTACTTTTGAAGATTTGCATTTTATTTGGTGATGTGTTGCTTGGATGCAGCTGCTCAGCCATGGAAAGCCATTCCACGAAGCTCTCTACACACTGATCTTGAGCTAACCTGAAGACCACATGAAGTTTGGAGGTCTGAAGTTGGTGACCTCTGTGCACTGTGCGCTTCAGCGTCCACTGACCCCGCCCCATCAGTTTATGTGGCCTACCACTTTGTGGCTGAGTTGATGTCATTCTCAACCGCTTCCACTTCACTATAATAACACTGACACTTGACTGTGGAATATTTAGGAGCGAGAAAATTTCACGACTGAACAATACAATGATAGATTTAATATGGAATGGAAAAGGATGGCAAGGGGAAAAAAAATCAAAAATAAAACACACTAGATATTTAAAACATTTTAATATTTTTATTATTAAAATATTCACCTACAAAATTGCCTATAAACACTATTTACAATGTAGCGAGCAGTGATGCCTGCTAAGACACAGAGTAAGATATTTTACACAGAAAATACTGTGGACTTGTCAGAGGAAGGAATCAATTCATGGGGTTGGGTAAAAACACATATTTCCTGTTGACTTCAAAGGGAGATCTTGGGGTAGTATAAGGACATGATTGGTACTCTGAACATTCTACAGTTATTTCCCTGAGGGGCAAACCTGCAGCTGAACCACAAATATAATTCTCTCCTAATGTGTCAGCATGGACATAGAAATGAGGTATTTAAGGTCTCTGATGATGCTTACAATTAATGTTTGAATATTGTATGTGTTTGTATGAAAGATCAGCCAGCAAACATGTTAAATGATGTGGGTCACTTCTCCTCCCGATTCCTTTTGTGAAGCACAATCACAACTTCAAGGATGAAGAGTACAGATGCAGCCTTTTTCGCATGGAGAACTGTGTGTTTCTGAAATGGTACAGTGGGTTCTGACAGGGTTTCTCAGCACGAAAATTATCATAATCAGATAATTCAAGTAGATTATATACACCAAGATTGAAGTTAGGTGGTTTTTCACATGACAGTGATGACAGTCCTTTCACCAGCACCCAGGTGCTCTAGAAGAAAGAGTGAAAGAAAAGGCTCTTTGGAAACTTGATGAAAAACCTGTGATCCTCTACAATAGCAGCAGATAAGCAGCAATGAAGGACATTTTTAACAACAATAATAATATCTAATGTCAATGACTTTGATTTAAAAAAAAAAAAACAACACAGGAAGGGACTAACCTTTATTGTTGTCTGTTGTCTATTCTTCTGGCTGTTAAGAAAGTTAATATGAATGTTTGAAAAAGAATGAATTATTATGTTGATAATAACATCATTAGCATGCATTCAGATTATTAAACTTACTCTGACTTTTCCTGGAAAGTGCTGGTTCACAAATTTCTCGATAACATATATCCTGCTGTACTTTATATGTCCTTTTGTACCTGAAAAGAAGAAAACACGTTTTTTTGACTGGGTTGCACATTTAATTGCCACATTCAAATTTTACGTATACCCTTATGTGAGCATGCAAGACCAGAATGGTCTGCTGGAACATACAGGTAATGGCAAACGCCGTCCTCCCACACAGGCACGCTCTTGGTTTCAGAGGAGAGACGGGTACATGGATGCGGCACTCGCTGGCACACTGCAAAACAGCGGTCACACAGCATGGGGATTGTATGAACTGTTAGCGAAAAAGCCTGCTGAATGGTTTACAAGTCACTTTTGACATGTATTTGCACAGACACTGAATGTTTGGCTTGAAAAAAAAAAAAAAAAAAAAAAAAAATGTCCAAAAAAAAGAAGGTAAGTCTTCCTCACGAAGATTCTGAGAGGAAAAAAGTCAAAAACAATCCTTGTGCTCTGTTTTGA
>JBAMYA010061395.1:0-27845 GCA_037176975.1 Arrhamphus sclerolepis | reverse complement strand
TATAATATAATATAATATAATATAATATAATATAATATAATATAATATAATATAATATAATATAATATAACATGATACAATGACAGCAGAGGTGCATTTTACTGTTGTAACATGTCTTTGTGTCAAGCCGCGGTGACACTCAACGACTTAAATACGCAAATAAATAATAATCCATGACGTAATCAGCTTTAATACTGTAGAAACACTCCGGTGATGGAACAGTTCAGCTGTGCAGTGTCTACAAATAACTTCTCTTTTATCAACTCCGACATCTGGAGGAGGTTTAAAATCAAAACGTACTGACAGTTCTTTCCTGTGAGCCACGGCTGAATATTTGTTTTCAGATTCTGAGAGGGATGGACTTTCAGAGCAATAAATATATGATATAACTAAAGTCCAGATTTAGCAGCAAATTTGCAACTTTTTGATATAAAATTTCAAATTTTGCAAAACTCCTGACTAGAAATGAAATTTTCATTCCATTATCAGAATTTCTTTTATTAAACTAACCTTTTGCTTTGAAATTAAATTTTTTGTCATAATATCTCAAATTTCACAAAATTGTGACTTTAGGTGTTATGAACATAAAATAATAAATTGTTTCAACATTCTGCTATTGGAACATTTTTTCAACTTTGTTTTGTCAAAAGTAGAAAAGAGGAAGATTCCACAGAAGCGCAACAGGAAGTTCTTGTATAAAGAATAAAACGTGGTGCGTTTTTGTTCGTTAGAAGCTGAAGCTCATCAGTTTTGTCCTCGTTCTCTTCTCGCAGCGGGAGGCGTCGTCGACCTCAACCTGTGCGACATCCGGGACATGGAGGTGATCGAGCTCAGCAAGCGAGCCAGTGGCCAGGCCTTTGAGGTCATCCTGAAGCCGCCCACCTTTGACGGTGGCCCTGAGTTGAGGGCCACCACGCCCCCTCGCCAGAAACCATCACTGGAGGAGATCCAGAAGAAGCTGGACGCCGCTCAAGAGAGGAGGAAGGTGGGTGAGGAGCTGGACGCCACATTTGACCTTTCTAGTATCTGCTCTTTTAGAAAATGTCCAAAAGGTTTCATTTTTACACTTTAAGCGAAAAAAAACACATCTTTAAAAAGTCTAAAAAGGCAGTTTAAGAGTTTGACAGATTGTTTTACTGTTTTACAAAAACGTAAAATAAATAAAAGTTCCACATGCTGGCACAAGAAGATCATGATGCAGCACATCTGTGCTGAAGTTCATGGAAATCCAGTATTTTGTTGAATGAACCTACTGAGAAAAATCAGTGGGCCTAAAACTGATCCCTGAGGAATTCCACGCATTTTAAAGTGCACCTGCACAGGTAGACACAAGCTCCTCCCCCTTTATCCTCCGAGCAGACGGGCTCCTTTCCTGCAGAATGTCGTCAGCTTTATATTTTTTATTTTAGGTCTTTGAATTTTGTCAAAAAGTTGTGATGCTGCAAAAGTCAATATTTTACATCAGTTAAGTTGAAAAGTTGCAGTTTTGTCAAATTCACATTTTTACTACAAAATGTCATTAAATGAGATTATCAGGCATGAGGTTGCATTTATACAAGATTTGAAATTTTGCAAAACGAAATTGTAGTTTTATGTCAAAAAGCCAGTTTTGATTTTCTGACAGAAAATAGCTTTTTAAGGTAAAAAGTTGCAGTATTTTATTTGAAAACTGCAAGTTTGCTCAATTCTTTTATAACGTTTTGTTTTTTTCAACAAGAACGTTTTGTTCAAACAGAAAAAAACGAAACAACAGGACTTCAATGTTTGTGTTTTCTGATGAAATGATCTGAAAGTATAACGGAGAAAGTTAACGTTCTCAACGGCTCCCCCTAGTGCCAGGAGGCGGAGCTGCTGAAGCACCTGGCTGAGCGGAGGGAGCACGAGCGGGAGGTCGCTCAGAAAGCTTTGACCAAAGAGTGCCAGGAGCACCGCGCCGACGCCGACAAGGAGCAGCGGCAGGTGCACCTGAACGCCTCGCAGGAGGAGGTGAGGACGCTGCCGACCATCACTGAGCTAGTTTAGTCGGTTTGGAGGAAATAAACCTCTAACGGCCATTTGTGCTTCTGTTTTTCAGGACAAGCACAGTGTGGAGGTGAGGACGAGCGGGAGCATTCATGACATGAAATACGAAGCATAAACATCAAAAAAGTATTTAAGCATTTCGTTGAAACCATTTTAATCACATACATACTGATAAAACACCACATTAGAGGAAAAGTCTAAGCTTTAGAAGATGTTTAAAAGCAGACGACGCCTGCAGGAGGAACACATGAAAGCGATGGAAAACAACTCTGCCTTCATCAGCCTTACGTTTGCAAGGCAAACGTAAGGCGTTTCTGTTCTGATGAATTAAGGCATTTAGTGATATCAAATAAAACCGCTTTTTTCATTTTTAGATTCATCTGTTGTAGATGTTAGTTTGGTCTTTATTTTCCTCAGTTTTAGATGTTAGTTTGGTCTTTATTTTCCTCAGTTTTAGATGTTAGTTTGGTCTTTATTTCCATCTGTTTTAGATGTTAGTTTGGTCTTTATTTCCATCTGTTTTAGATGTTAGTTTGGTCTTTATTTTCCTCTGTTTTAGATGTTAGTTTGGTCTTTATTTCCATCTGTTTTAGATGTTAGTTTGTTCTGTTTGCATACAAATTTCTCTGTATGGTTTCCTTCCTTCCCTTTCTTTTTCCTTCTCTTTCACTTTCACTTTGCAGCATCCATAAAGAAACTTCAAGAACAGAATGAGTCTCATCAGGCCAGTAGAGCCAAAATGGCTGAAGGAATGGCTTTAGCGCTGGAAAAAAAAGATCAGGTAAAACACACTTAATGTCACCCATTTTCCGGGACTGAATGGATCCTTGTATACTAACTTCCCTCTGTCCTTTTCCTGCAGGAATGGATGGAGAAGATGGGTTCTTTAGAAAAGGTATTAAATTCTTATTTTTTTATGTTTCTGTGCATACTGTAATTATTGAAGCCTGCCTACTTGGCTCGGAGATTGAATGAGTCTTGCTTCATTCAAACCCTAATATTACTTGTTTGTATCTTGTATTGTGATGTATGGTAACATGGGTGTCGTAACTATTTTAGAGAGTAAGATAGATTTAAAGTGGGATGTTTGTTTCCACCTCAGTAAAACTGACTAGTTAAGTCCAGTCCAAAACATGTACTGTGTAAGTGATACTAACACAATAACAGCACACTAAATGTTTATAATATTCTAAAACAAAATGACTTAAAAACCCTTCATTTTGTAAGATGGACTAATACATAAGTAGTTTCTCTTGTGGCATTAAAAAAAGGCAAAATTTGTGAAGATCTGAGATGGAGGACATGTCCCTGAGTGACCTGAACATGACCCCATCCTTCATGTTCACTGACTGTCATGGTCTTACCTGTGATGGCCTAGTGTTGTTTGTTTCATCAAATATCCCCATACAGATTTTGGTATGTGTATGTTAAGTATTAAGGTTTGTGTCCTCGTACTGTGCAGCATTTATGTCCACTTCTGCTGTATTCTGGCTTCATTTCTGAGCATCTGTCGTGGCGTTCTCCCGTCTTTGTACAATATATGAAGGGGATCAAGTGAGAGAGGAAATGTGAACACATACTTAAAGTTGCCCTTATGGAGTGGACAAAAACTGTTTACATTCACTTTGCTTTTTACAGATGTGTGTGCTCACTCTGATACGCTCTAGCTGAGCAGACTTTATCTTTGTAAATTGTTGGGATGCACCTATTGATCAGCTGGTGATCAGAAGTAGAATTTCTAACCGAAGTGACTTTGGTATCAACCAAAGTTTAAAAGTATCATTATCTCAAGAAAGCCCGAGTATGATATGTACTTTGATGGCTTGTTTATATTTTGGGATGCAGGGGGGAAAAAAAGAATAATGTTCAGGAGATTATAGTGTAACTAATCTGCTGGATTAAAAAAAAAAAAAAAGCTACCAGGAACCTTTTACACTTTATATTTCTGGATTTCTGAAAGAAAGCCCTTTAACCTGCTCAAGTTTTGAAAAAATGTTATTTACGGTCAAGACTTTTCATAGTTTAATTTAAAGAAGACACAAGAATGATTTGGCTTGTGGTCGATCATATTTCTTAGAAAATCAGAACTGGCCCAGACTGGAGTCATTAGGTCAGTGATTTTAACAAGATATGTTATGCTCCACGTGGCTGAAAGGGCAGATGCTCATGGACGGTGGTATAATATAGTTATTGTGCTTGTTTAGGAAAAGGCTTCCCTGTCAGCTCAGCTTGAAGAGATGATGGAACAAAGCTTAGTACTCTTCCAGAAGAGGGATGACCTGGATGAACTGGAGGGGTTTCAGCAGCAAGAGCTTGCTAAAGTTAAACACATGGTGCGTACATGTGAAGATTGCAAACGTCTTTTTGACGCTTAAATAAGTAAACTTTGAGTTAGTGTAGTCTGTATGTCTCAGTGCAGGAAAAGGAGGTCTCAGTATTTCACTAAAGTTGTTTTTAGAGGGGCTATTTTCATTTAGTTTCCAGCTCTTTGGTCCAAAGCTTTTTCTTTGAAGGTGACTTTGTTCTTTAATGTCATCCAGTTGTTGAGGAAGGAGGAGTTGCTCAGCCAGCGGGAGCAGGAACTTCAGCATAAGGAGTCTGAAGTCCAGTCAGCAAAACGAGGGCTGTCTGACATTCGGGGGAAACTCCAGACTCTGCAGCAGCAGCATGAAGAGAGCTCCAGACTCAACTCTGAGCTTGAAATTGAGCGGTGAGCTGTTTTTTGTTTCTTTGCTTTTGTTTTTGGTATATAATTGTTCTATACAGTAACTTGCAATGCTTATGACAATTGAGATGTAAAACTTGAAGCCTGCTGCCTTTTATTGGTTTTATACAGAGAAGAACTTCAGCTGCTCAGAGAGGAAGCAGACAAGAAGATCAGTGACCTGGAAGGACGATGCCAAGATCTGCAGTCAGTCATCCAGCAGATTTCTGAGGATTTCCAAAAAGTCAGTCGTGAACACGAGCAGTTCAGGCTACATTCTGCTGCACCTTTCATTCAGTGACCGTTGACTTTTCTTGTTTTTCAGTCACAGAGTATGGTGACAACTTTAGAGAAGTCCCTTCATGATTTACAGGGCGAACATGACAGCTTGAAGTTGCAACAACAAAAGGTTAGAACATAAAAGTAACATAATTCTTTAAAAAAAAAAATAATAATGACATACTGCAGCCAAAAGTCAAAGTTAAGAAAATACCAGTATCTAGTAGGTTTAAAATAAAATGAAAAACTAGGATTGTTTGTCTTGAAGTTCAGGTTTGAAAAATATTTAGTTTCCGAAATGAGAAGTCTTGTTTTCAGATATTTAACTGTGTGACATCAGGCTGCAGTGACGGAGGAAGACAAAGAGCGCTTGTTGGTGGAACTTCAGAAGAAAGTTTCCTCTTTGGAAAGACGCCTACAAGGGAACCTGAGCCAAGATGAGCACCTGCAGGAGCTACTCCAGGAGGTGCATCAACCTATATTTTACATTTATGGCTTTGGTTATTTTGACTTCTAGAATGAATGGAAGAGTCTTTAGTTTGAAACAGTTTAGTTAGAATTGCTCTTTATTTTTTGGAAGAAATTAATTTATATTCTGTTTTTATTGTTTATACAGAAAAAAAATATAGAGGAAGCTATTTCTTATTTTATTTCTATTTCTCTCTGCTAATCTTGGCTTTTCAGAAGTCCAGCCTGGAGGTGAGCCTGGAAGAGACCAGAGCAGAGTTGGTGGCCGTGCGGACAGACCACACTGACACAGTCAGCTCTCTAGAGGCTCAGGTACAGCACACCTGTTCAGTTCTAAAGGCTGATAGTGTATATGGTAAAGTCCACTATCATACATGTGTGGAGAACCTGAGATTAAAGGACATTTATTCTTAGTTTTTTGTTTGTTTGTTTTTAAACCTATAATTGTTTTTGAGTTTAACATAAATTTCCTGACTAATGTGATTTTGTGGCATTCTTTGATCTTACACATATTTTGATAACAACTGGTTTTACTGGGTCGTGTGACCCAGTTGAATCTGCTATACCCTTTCCCTCCACAAGGTTTACCTGTTTTGAGTTTTTGTGAGATCTTGCACTCTTCAGGGTTGACTAAAGCAACCCCATACCACCAGAGATGCAGACTTTTGAACTGTCCTCTTATAACAAGCTACATGATCCCTCACTTCTTCAGTCCACAGAACACAGCATTCATTTCCAAAAAGAATTTAAAATTTTGATTCATCTGACCACAGATCAAACACTCCTGCTGAATCTCTGAATCTTTTGATGATATTATTGTAGATGGTGGGATCTTCAAAGTTTCCAGTTTTATGTTGAGGGACATTTTTCTGAAAGTGTTTCATAAGTTTTAGACACAGTTTGTCACAGATTGGTGAACCTCTCCCCATCTCTGAATCTGAGCAGGTCTATGACTTGTTGCCAATTAACCAAATTAATTAAATGGCCCTCCATATTTTTTTATTTGCGTCAATTACTTTTCCAATCTCTTGTTGCAACTGCGCCAACTTGTTTGAGATGTTTTCCTGCCATTGAAGTCAAAATTAGTTAATATTTTCCATGAAATAGTAAAATATCTCAGTTTTAACATCTAATATGTTGTGTTGGCAATGAAATATGGGGTTATTAGATTTGCACATCATTGCATTCTTTTTTTTAATTTATGTTCCACACAGTGTCACAACTTCATAAAAAAAAAAAATTAAAAAAATTAAAGTACACGCAGCAATTCTAACAATTGTCGATATTCAGTGTTGCCTCCAAACATTCTGAAATGTTGACTGTAACAGAGTTTCTGCTGAAAATTCTAACTGTAACAGGTCAGGTTATGAAATTTTTTTTTTAAACGGTGGTAGAATGCCTGTATTTTAAAATGCATGTCAGCATACATTTCTCTTGTCTGGTGTCAGGTATCCAAGATGAGCTGTGGTATTACTGAGCTACAAACACTTCTGCGACACAAAGATGACTCCTCCAGGGCCTACAAAGAGAGAACAGACACACAAGTAAGCTATTGGAATACAGATGCAGTACTGTAACAGAGCAGATGATTAAATGCTAATGCTTTGCTCAAGGATTCAAAGTTAAGATTGAAAAATCGACCTGAAGTTAATCATTTGTCCCGGGGAATTAATTAATTCTAAGTGGATTGTATTATTTTGCTTCCTTCAGATCGTTAACCTGGAGCAGCAAGTTCTGGAGAGTAGTGAGCGGCTGAGGAGCGCAGAACAACAGATCACAGAGAAACACCAGTACCTTGAGAAACTGGTAAGTACTGCAGAAATGCTTATTTACTTACTTTTTTTTCCTCTTCAAGAAATAGTCTGATGTTTCCCAATGTTGCTTGCAGGCTAAAAAATGAACCTGAATGTTTACACATTCAATTTGAGATTCTCTAAACACATTTGTCAATCAGTATTTCATTGATTATGAAAAGATTATCTAAATTCCTTTTTTCTCTAAATACGTTGGAAAGCTGCATAGAAATGTAATTAAAAACGTGTTTTGCAAGCTGGAATATTATCTTTAAAAAGGTCATTGATCTGAATTCAAGGACCAATTATTAATGCAAACAGCTTACATGTTTTCTATGTTGATCCACATTCTTATTTTACTGAAATTTCTAATTTAAAATGTAATTAAAATGTAATTTAAATTTAGATTTTTAAATTTAAAGTTGGTTAAACAGTGATGGAGGAGAATATCCTGAATAAAATGTAACTCATTGACCTATTTCCCCACACATCATTTTAAAGATAGGCCTCATGGTCTGTATTTGTACTCATTTGCATTTTAGCTCCACTGGATCAAAATGGAGGCAAATAAATATTTTACCTGAACTTTCTAGTCTGCAGATTCATGCATATGACCCATTCGTAGCAATTAGAAACAAAAGTGCACCTGTGTTGATGGCAAATAGACTTTTTGACACCACTTGTGTGTGTGTGTGTGTGTGTGTGTATGTATGTGTATATGTATATGAGCTTTGCTCACACCAAACTGCAGTTCCACTATCATGTTCTTGTCTCATCAACATTATTGATTAAATATCATAAATGAAAGGGGCATTTTCGACTGTCAGTCTCTTGTTGGGATCATGTTTCTTGTCAATAAGCCAGGTGCTACAGCCTCTTAAGATCTGAATGCACCCTAATTAAATTTACAATAATATGAATATTAATTTAGTTTTATTCAAGAGTTCCTTCTGAAATTGCAACTCACAATGTGGGATTATTATTTCTTTTTTTTTTTACTACAAAATAAAACAGCTGAACTCTCCTTTTTTTGCCAGGTCTTGAAGGAAGCTGCTGCCTTTTGGTGATGCTGTCATGCAATTAAAGAGTTTTTTTTTTCCAAGTCAAACTTTCTTCGCTTTGGTTTACCCCTCAGACTAGATTTCAAACTTGTGCCAAACTAGTAACTGAATAACGGAGGGCGTAGCAGAGGCCCTGACAACATTAACATGTAAGAAGAGGTGTGAGTGAGCGCGTGTTCTTTTGTGAGCGCATGCGTTTTTGTGTGATAGAGTGTGTCAGGGTCGAATCGTGCGAGTCCCCAGGGCGATGAGGGGTCTGTCTGTCTCTGATTAACTTTGGCTCCTCGGGTCCCTGCAGACCAACGGCCCGATCGAGTCTCTATCATGGCCCCTTGCTGATAACGGCTCCCTCATTCCCTCGAGTCCGCCTGGATCTTAGAATGAAAAACAACACAGCTCCCAGGAGTTGCGCACGTTCCACTCTGTGTGTTGCTCAGCGGGAATAATGAAAGAGGAATGTGTGCAAGATGAGCCAAGACTTTTTGGTTGGTGTTTATGTTTGTTAATATAATTTATGGTTTTATGCGGTCAGTATGTTGCATATAATAATCGGAAAATATCAGTGTTGTGCTATAAAACTGATATTTACTTATTTGTTTCTTGAGACTAATTTGGTTGCCAGGCAACATTGAGCCATAGAGCAGCCTTAGTTACAGATTTGGTTTGGCTCATCTCAGTTTGGCTCACTTTGAAGGCACCTCTTACTCAGCCCTGTCCTGCTGGCCCCAACTGAGAACAGTGATGTAGGCTTTGTGGATTCTCCAGTTTGGGGGAGATAATGGAATCTAATGTACTAATCCTCAAATCTGGGGACTGGTTGACAGCTAATCCAAGGGAATGTGGTGGGATTGGAGTCCTGGCAGCACTCCCAGAACTGGAGACCTCTGACTAGTTTGGTAGCTGGTTGGCGTTGCCCTTAATTGGTGAATCTGCTATCAGAAACACTTGAGCTCACACGTAAACACTCCCACATGCAGCGACGCTGTGTGCATATCACACACCCACATTCATATGCAAATGAATACACACTCAAAGTGGCCCAAATGATACCGTATCATAGAGAGCCTGAAGTCTTGTACCTCTGCAGAGTAATTAAAGTCCTCTCTTGTCTTAATTGTCGGAGTTGTGTTTCTGTCCTTCCTCTTCAAGATGTCTTTTAATCATGTTTATTTCTTAAAAGAGATCAACAGATCTTCGGCTCCTCTTTTCTGCTGGAATATGGATGTTCCTAAAAAGAGTACGTTGTTGAGGAATTGTGTTTGATTACTAATGCAATAAGAATGATGAAAGGATATGAGCTTCGTAATGAAGAAAACATTTATTTCGACAAGCAAGCAGACACGGTCACATGTGCACTTGCACACGCATTACTGTTCACATTAAAGCCGGCAGAAGAATGGGTCTCTGTCTTCTCTTTTCTCTTACCCACATGCACACACTTCTAGTCACAGACAAACAGGCTTTCAGGAAGTGATACACTCAGCCTTGTTGTTGCAGACATTTTGCTTTGCCTCAGTCAAAGGTCTTAACCCCAAACATCTGTGATTCATGCCAGCCAGGGTTCACTGCCTGCAGAGAGCCACAGATTTAGAGCCACAAGTGCATCATCCACATCACAAAGCTTCAGCGGCTGAACGCAGCTCTGGCTGAGTGATGAAGAATGTCATGATAATGATCAGCATACATAACAAATTCAAAAATAACACGTATTGCAAAGATGACCATCAGCTGCTGATTCCTGAACCCTCAGACTTTTAAGAATTTACAGTTTTCCCCTTTAAAGCAATTCTAACTTCATCTTTGAAGTGGATTTTTGAACATGTTTGGTCTCTTGCTCTTATTTTTTATAAACTATGCTGCTGTTTTCAATTAACATGAAGAATGAATTCCTGGAAATAGTTAACTGTGCCAAATATTATTTATGAGAGACCTAGATTACTTTTAGAATCATATGAGATGCATAACACAATAAAACTCTAAACTGAGATGCATAAAAAAAACAAGGCAAGAATTTCTTGATATAATTTCTGTCAGTTCATCTATTGTTTAAGCAGCTAAATATCTTGTCTCTAAATCCAAATAAGAAAAGATAAAGAAAATAGGTACTGCAGGCCCGATCTAATCTGTTCCCAGCAGAAGTGCGTATACTGTAGATAGATGGAGATGCCCTGTTGGCTGTTGCCGGGTGATTCATTGAGAGGGTTAAACATTTGTTCTGCTCAGCCACAGTAACAGGTGGCACAAGGGGAGGAGCTGCATTCTGTAAACAACCGTTGATGGCTGAGCCTTTGTCTGGACCTTGTATGTGATATTCTGTGTTTTTCATCACGCACGACTCACTTTCTGTGCCAGGTGCTGGCTTTCCTCATTTCAAATCCACATGCTTCCTTCAAACAAGTCCTTTTCATTTTTCCCTTTTTTTTTTTGTTAAGACAGAATTTACTCATCCACCACTGTCTTGCCTGCTTCAGTTCCTCACACATCTTTTTCACCACCAACACCCCTCTCACCATCCTCCAACCCCCTCCTGCTGCTCTTTCTTGCTTTTCCTCGCTGTTCCACACTCTCTTTCTTATACCCCCCCCCCCCCCCCCTCCTCTAGCCTCCCTCCTTCCACCCTCCCTCTCAGAGGAGATTGATTGGGTAATCTGGCTGGGTGCCAGTGGTGCCCGCTTCCTTGCTCGGGGGAAGGAGAGAAGCGGGGGCGACGTGACGCCATGCAGGAATAATAATAAGATCCATAATATAGGCAGAGTGGGTATGGATGGAGGGATGAGAAGGGAACGACAGTCGTCGTCGTTGGCACGGCGATATCTCCATACACATTCTCCTGGCTGTTTTCGGTTTAAATATAGCCTGCACAGAAACAGCATGCCACAACATTGTGTCTCCTTTCCTGTCCGTCTGTCTGTCTTTCTGCCTTGCTGCCACCACCACCACCTCCATTCGCGCCTGTTTTGTCTTTTAATATCAAACAGTGCGTGGAGTGTAGGCTGCAGGCAGACGGGCGCTGAGTGAGAGGATGCTGCCTTTGTGTGCCGTTGCTTACCGTTGTTACAGTCTCAGTGAAAAAGGCCAGTTGGCTCCTCTGTCTGTGCATACCTTCCCCTATCTGAGGGAGGCAACAAAGCCGGAAAGTGCTGCCCTCAAGCTGCGTGTGTGTTAGACTGGAGGTCTATAAGCGATAACAGACGAAGATCAAATATTGTTTATTATTTCCTTCCTTGCAGGTTCATCCCGGGTAAGCTTAAACTGAGCTGTGGTTTAGCATTTGATCTTGACTATGAATGGCCGGGCTCCTGGGTTTATGTTCGAAAGAGGCAGGCACAGAGATGGACACATGGAGACAACGATTCAGGGACGGAGACAGGGAGACCTGTGACAAAGAGTGGAAGAAGAGGCAAAGGAGGAAGGCGAGAGGGACTGGAAGAAAAGGGGAGGGAGATGTATCAGTGTGCAGGAAGAAAGAAGTCTCTGAAGGCACTGGGGACTCTTTTTGAAGTCTGCATTTTTCGTAGTTTGTCTGACTTCTGGTGCCAGCGTTGCATTGCATCCTGCTAGCCAGAGTAGTGTAAATGCCATCTATCCGCCTGAGCAAAGTTATTGTTGAAGCCAAGCCCCGCAGCGTTTACTTTCCCTCCATGCATGCAGATTTCCAACCCAGCCCCATTTAATTTCCCCAACCCAGTTACCCATGAATACCCTCTTAGTTGCAACATCATCATCCATAAAATTTAAACGGATGCTTTAAATGAATACTACATTCTGGGGAATAGCAAAAACTCCTTGGGGCATTTGTTTATCTCTCCAAATGAAGCTGGGGTGAATGCTGCCAATTCCACTTCACTTTAGTCATTTTCAGAAAGAAAATTATGCTTCAATAATTTAAAAAAAAAACAACAACAACATTCATTACTTGTTTGCCAACTCTAAATGTTTTACTGTGGAGAACTGAAATGAACAATTTGTCAGGGGGTTGGAAGTTTGAGGGCGACCTTCCGTGCCGGAGGTGTCTGTGATGCTTCTCGTGCCAAACCTGCATCCCCTGACACACACACTCACATACATGAACAAACCAACAGGCAACACAACACACACACACATCGTCTCTCTCATCATCTTTGAAGTTCCCTGATGTTGCTTTCTCCCAAACCACATCCACTTATCCATTTATCCATTGTTTAAAAACACGCTGTCCTGCACAAAAATGGCACAAATTACAGCAATTATGGTGCATCTGCTGTCTTTACTTGTGCTCAGTTTGAACTTTCTCTTTGCATTTTTATAACTTGGTGTTCTAAGTTGCTGTGAAGAGGACAGACCAACCTGGTGTAACAGTACGAGGTTATGAAAATTTTACGGCTTCACAAAGTACATTTTCTCTCAGTGCAATGATTCAGATTGTCTCCAGTTGACTTTCCCAGCTGTGGAATTCCCTGTTCTCTCCTCGCAGGGAAAAGCTTGGAGCACTCCGAGACTGCCGTTCCTCATTAGGTCGAGAACACTGACAATAGTTTCAGGACTTCCAGGCAGATCCCGGGGAGTGAAACCTATCTTTACACGCTCTTTCAGATTTACTGTTTGATGGGTGAGAGGCTATCTCCTTCTTTTACATCTGTTTCCTAAATTAAATCAGGTCAGCCTGAAGGTACAGCAAAATATGAGACCGTATGCAGTATAACTGAAGCTTGATTGCTTGGTGTTGTGCAGGTTCATAAGGGCACATTATGTGTCCACTGAGGAATTTAGTGTTTGACAAACGGGACAAATTTAGGACAGAGAGCTGGGATGCAGAGAGGACACTTGCAAGGCCGTGATTGTAAGAATATGGATCAAATGAGACTCAAGATTTGAGATTAATATTGTCTCACTTAATCCTTGAAAAAAACAAACATACAGATTATGTATTTCGTTATTTTATATAACATGAAATGGTAAGATAAGCTTGAAACCCAAATTATGCCTTTTGTCCACAAAACAACATTTTGACTTCATGTTAAACAACAGATGTTGGTTTAATGCATTTGTGATGATTAATGTATTTGTTTCACAGAATACTGGTTATTTCTGAAGTTGCTGAGTAATTGTGCCGAACAATCACAATGTCAAAGTTGAGCAAAGCAATCAATATTATCATTTATACCATCACTGTGCTTGTAAAAGATTTTTATTCACATAAAAATAAAGGGTTTTGGGGTGGAAAGTCTCATTCCTGACTTGTGTGGAGATTCCATTTGGGTCTGATGCTGTAGGACAGGTCACGTTTATAGACAAGAAAACCCCCGTGTTGTATTTTACGCTGATATCAACAGTGGTTGCATACATGTATCACCTCTGAAAGCAAGACAGGCAACACACTGGCTGATTTTCAAATCGTAACCAGTTTTAAAGTCGTGCGACCACGGACATTTCATCATTTTCAAACAGTTTCAACTGATTTTGTTTATGTTATAATGCTCTGAATGCACACACTCGATGACTCAGCCAGATCACGAGACCACACAACTAATGTTTGTAGTAAAAATTTCACAGCGGCACTTCTACAGATATGTGATCGCATGGAAACTCATAATAAAAATTTAACTTTTGAAGTAAATTCAAATATGGCCCAGCTGTTACATGTCTTGAATGGCACGATATGAAGGTACTTGTGTTTTCTTCCACAATTCTAACATGCTGCCAAGCCTTTTCTATGCACCATTTGATTTGAGTTGTGTTGTGTTGTGTTCTGCGTGCTGCCATGTTTGTGAGTACTAGAAGAAAGGAACATCTGGTTGATGATGTTACTTTCCCTGCTTGCGCTCATTGGCTATTGTAGGTCTTCAGTTTTAGACAACAATCTTACTTGTCAAACACCTCTGTTTGATATTTGATCTCAGACTCAGAATTTGTCTTAAAATTCTCTGGAGTGTATCCAGGCAGAATTGCTTTTGATGATTGTAATCAAAACCCAAACAACTTGTGCATGTGCAAAATAAATCCCTTTTTTTATACAAGTAAAATTTCAGGTAATCTGAGCTGCTAAAATGTGAAGGCCATGTAGCAGTTCTGAAGTACTTTGAGAAATAAATAAAAGCTCAGTAATTAATGCAGTTAGAATTACAACAAATTCATAATCAAGTATGAAAGAAGCAACTCGAACTTGACTTTGTCCCTGAAACTAGTATTATTTTCTCTTTAGCAACTGATATTTTGGGTTTCATCTTATTGAAGATTGTTCTAAGTCACTCGCTCTCTTTCCTTTTCCTCATATCTTTGTCTGCTCTCTCTGTCGTGGCCTTTTTCCCCAGCCTCTGCCCCTCTTTGTAGAAGTGAGCAGGATGTAGCTGGCAAATGTTGAAGCCTGGCACTGTGTGTCCCTGGCACACTTCCTGTGTCTGTGTGTCTGTGTCTCAGTGTGTGTCAGCTGTTGGCCACTGCTCTGCCAATCCACCATTCTCAAGTACCAGCTGGGCACCCAAATTCACAACCGAAATAAACTGGCCACCCTGAATCCATGGGTGAGAGCGCTTGTGCAGGAGTCCTGATGCTTGTGTCGGTGCATGCATGCATATGTATGTGTGAGTGTGTCTGCGTGTGGACAATGCCAGTTGGACTCTCATTACTCTTATTGAACCAAGCTGTTACACAAACACAGACCTTCCTGAGATGAATGCCTGAGATGTTCGTCCGTCTTAACTTTGCATTACGGCGAGGCCCTCCCTGCCAGGATTAAAGACTAAAACAATTACAAAGCCTTATTTGCAATTTAAATTCTTCTAAATGCAGACTTAATCCCCATTTTCCAAAGGCAGCAATGCTGAGAGGCAGAATAAATGTGTGAGCGAGATCCAGTTCAAGCCTCTGTTGGGGTTTCTGTTGCTAAAATAACACTTATAAGTTATATGGGGGATAATGAATGTTCTTTGAGCTGGTTGAGTAATATTTGGGGAACAGTTTGTTTCGTTAAAAGCGTGTTGTCACTGTAATGATGGTGCAAAGACACAGAATAAGGAGAGAAGGCACTGATTTTCACACCATTTGTGCAGAAATCCTCTGTAGCAGTTGCATTACTTTCACTTGCGTGTATGAGTATGTATATTAACGTGTGTTAAGGGGTGGGGGCCACCGTAAGTATTCTTTACAGCTGCCCAGGGTATATTTACAGACAGTGACTTTAATGCAGAGTAATGATTATTTTTATTCCAGGTACTTTGGCAACCCGTTCTGTTTGAATGGAATGACTCCCCATTGGTCCTCTGATTACCTCTGTGGCTGCTGCCACACCTGGCTCCTTCAGCTCTCCCCTCTATTCACCATTATATCCTCCTCCTTTCATTACCACACCTTCTGTTCCTCCATCCTTCTCTCTAAGTATCCATAATTCAACAGTTTTATCCACCTTGGTTTATTTTTTGTTACCCCATGCCACAATACCTTTAGCATTTCATCACTTCCAGTCTTCTTCCTCTTGGGTATTATAACTTTTTTCCTAATAAAGCTTGCCTACCTTTTCCTCTGCACATACTTTTATTGCAATTTGTTAGTTGATATCATTTTCAGCTACAAGGGTCTTGAATGCCGGTGTTCACACTTTGATGAGCCAAGACATGATGATGGCTTCTGTAGAGGTCTGAGATATTCCGTTAAGTAAGGAAACACTTTTGTATTCAACTTGAAGACAGATGTGCGAACTGCTGGGCGACAAAGGTTTAGGTTTCTGACTAAAAGTGGTCGAACAGAGACAGATAGGTTACATACAATGCCTGCAGAAGCAACAGCCAACCCCCCAGAAACTAACGTGTTTGTTCAGATGTAAAGTTTACAGCGCCGCCAAGTTCTTGGCCATAAATGCCCTTTGCTCTTGAAGACCAAAGCTTGTTTCTTGCAAAGTGTGCAAGGAAGTGGTCTAAACAGGACTCATTAGATCAGCTGCTATCATCTTGGTGCCCAGTCCAAACAGCTCCTTCAGAGGTCTTGTAGAGTCACTGCCTTGGCAAGCTGGCTGCACATGAGGGAGGACAGCATATTGGGCAGCCTGTCATAATGTTTTGGCTCATTAGTTAAACCAAAACACACTTGACATATAAACAATAATAGATTTTCGAATAATGGTTGTCAATAGTTGTCTTGTTCGATGTCACTACTAAAAATATGCGAGGACTGCCATCTTGGCAGAGCAGGTAAAACATGATGCAAAAAGTGTTCTGAAGGATCACAACTGAAGTATCAATACTTCATGAATTTAAAGGTTTCCATGATATCAGGAAGGAGGAATGTGAAGCAGGAAGCAAGACCACACACACACTCTGGTGTGGTCTCTTTGGACATAACCTGCTCTTTGTACCAGGAGCATGCAAGTCTGATCAGTCTGATCCAACTGAAGGAAGGTGAAAAATTTCAGTGTGCTGCAGGGCATGTCAGTTGATGGTAATTTATGGTGTTTTCTGTTTAGTTTCAAACAGTTGTGTGTCTTTTCGCATGGTTGTTAGTGAGATTAAAAAGCTGTAACATGTTCCTATACAAGCCTGACCAATGGTTGTGTACCACTTTTTTTTGGTTACTTTTAATTTACAAATATTTATATTCACTTTAGGAGTAATAAATGACATAAACACAGAACAACAGCAAAGTTAACTACATGAGTAGATGGCATGTATTTATTTCTCTCTCTTAAATATACAGTTTCAAGTTGTTTTGCCTTTCTTTTTTTTCTGTACATTTGTATTAGGTCAAATCATCTTCTGCCATTTGAGCCCAGGGCTTTCATCCACTTCCAGTTCCTCTTTTCCTTCATTATTTACCCTCAAACATTTTCTTTTTGAACTTTTCCAGTGCTTTACTCACAGGAGAAAAAAAGCAGCTTTCACACAAAGCTTAAGCTGTTGGAATTACATCACCCTTGGGCCAACGCTATTTTAAGCTTCTTCACCTACAATAAATACAGGCTGAAATTCAGATTTTTACTTTTACTTATGAGTTCAAATCTAACAATTGTTAGGTTTCTTTGGAATTGTTGTAAGGGCTTAAATATTTTGCCATTCTTTGAAAACTTAGACTGCATTTAAAGCCATCCATCAAACCCCATTTAAATGAAATGGCATCTGAATGTACTGCTGGAACTGAAATAAGGACTACTGGAGCTCCAACTGACCTCTAGCTGTTAACAGTCATGATATTCAACCTGGAAGGGACCAGGCCAACCTGGAAGGGTTTAGTTGGAGGAGCTGCTCTGGCTGCTGAAAGAGCTAGTGGCTTATAAACCAGAGGTTGTCCAGCCTTCCTTCAGGTAACTTTAGCTGCAAATGTGTTACATAGCTTATATAAAAACAGCTGGCTTTCTGACACAATGAAATGCAATGTAGCTTTCACTCAAAAAAAGGAAAAAACACAACATGCTTGTCATTATGCATATATTTGTGGCTAAACATAATTTTTGGAGCCTGCTCCTAGTGGTATTTTGATGAACTGCAGCTTTCCCTTGACCTTTGAAAACCGGACCTCACCCCTTAATAAGGACAGCAGTTGTTGTTTCCTGCACAGATTGCAAGGCCCCCTAAGGGAATTTTCTGATTTGTTGTGAGTTTGACTTATCTTGTTATGGATTTTGATCCTGTGCTAGCTGATGCTTATGGAGTTAAATGTTGTGTCTACATATCTACAAACCCTTGGCCAGCCAAAACATTTTAAGCCAAATGTAGTCATGTAGCGTTATGTGACAATGTATTCCCTGTTTGAAGGATATACTTTGAGAAGCAAGAAGCTGTTGATGCTCCACATACTAGACGATAGTGGATTAGCTTAGCTTAGTTATTACAGCTGGTTAGTATTTGATTTACGCAATAAAAATTCTGATGAGTGTATCTTTGTATGTAAGGGACTATTTGATGCTACCCTTCGTGAGCCACATTGCAGCGATTAGCCAGCCTTAAGGTCAGCTAACAGGCACTGATGCTGCCCCCACTGCTGTGTAGGGTTAATACTTCTGAAAGGACTTGAAAATCCAAAAATCCACCTCATGTACTTAGTAACAACTGCAGAGTGTGAACTTCCAACCTCGACTCTGCTGTCTGGATGTAAGCCCACAGATCGGTTATTTATAACTCTCATGATTAAGTTCAGTGGATAAATAGGGCAGCACATCTGTTTCATTGTTGACTGGATGTTTGAACTTATTTAAGCTGCAGTGTATGTGTGTGTTCATGTACATGTGCATGCAAACACAAAGAAAAACCAAAAGCTAGAGAGTGGAATAATAATACAGCACATGTGCATTTCTCTGCATGTGTTCTGTCTTCTCTGTCTGTCTGCACCACATCAAATCTTCAGTGTAAAAAGTGACATTTGGAATAGAGATACACCACACTGGCCTCTGAAAAGGTCAGCTTGCTGTGAAGGAGTGTGCATGACCAGCCGTCGCTTGGCAAGTGTGGGAAAAAGGAGACTGGTTTCACTTGTCTCGGCTCATTTTGCTAGGATATGCTATAGAAAGTTACATTTTGTTTGAACTGGAGCGTTGCTCGCCCCATAAGACAGACAGTCCCTCTCTGTGCCGTGCTGAACACTGCTGTTCTCTTCTGTGCTAAACTGTTCTGTTGGATAGTGTAATCTTTTCAGTGCATGGCCAGATTACTGTCAGCTCTATATTGTCCCGGTGGTGTTCTGCAGGATGGAGGGACGAGGAAGGGTGGCTCTGCTCTGATCTGCTGCTACACGAGGAAGATTACCTTTTTATTAATGTATCCATCTGGACATTTGCTATATTTGGTTGTTTGTCCCGCATGTTTGTTTTTAAGGACATACTGTATAAATCTTCTGAGATTTAAATCTGAATAAATCCAGACTGAGATAAGACATATGTGTTATTTCCCAACAGTCATCAACCAAATGACTAAATCGCACAATAGTATAATTACAATTAGATAATGCTGCATTATTTCTAGAATAGGCCTATTTGTACATACTATATTATTATTGTTTTGTGCAGTTTGCTCAGAAATATTTTTTGGAAGCTGATTTCTAGTAGTGAAATATGAAAAAAAAACAACAACAGCAACAACAACAACAACAAAAAACAACTGAGTATTCATTGTGGCCCACCCCCCTTGCCCACCCTTCCATGCGTCTTCCTCTCCATCTCTTTCTGTCTCCTGTGCACTCCATGCAGAAATGATTTCCATTCCTGCTGAATTAATGAGGTTCTGCTGAACTGAGAAAAGGCAAGGGGAGTTGGTATGTGCACACATAAAGGCATACGGACACACACACACACACACACACACACAGGCACAAACAGGGAGACGCACAAACTCTCTGGGACTATATTTTCTGCTGTAGCCTTATTTGAGTCTCCATTCATGCACACATGTACACGATCATTTACTGAGGCCTGGACACTTTTCACTCTGTTTCAAAGCACAAAAAAATGTTTTCTTGTGTTTTAAAGTAAATTTCTAGAAATGTGAGCGGATGCAAGATAGACACAAAAAAAAAAAAAAATCACACGTGAGGCTGAAGTTAGGCTGAAACTCAGAAAAATCCACAAGCAGCCTTTACAGTGAACACCACACACATAAACTCACACAACCAAGAACATATACACATGAAGCCTCAGAGCCTGGCCCAGTCACCATGGCAACACACAACTGTGTGTATTAAACACTACAGTAGTTTAGGATTGTTGGTGGTCCCCATCCTCACTCTCTCTCTCTCTCTCTCTCTCTCTCTCTCACACACACACACATTTACACATTCGGAACTGTCAGTGCGGGTCTCCTCCCTCATTTTATCAGTGGTCTTTGAATCAGAGTCCTTTTTTGTTCATGGTTCTAAAAGTCTCATGTGAAGAGCCAAACAGACACAAAGCTCTCTTCCCCCTGAGCTGAGGGCCAGATGAGCTAACGGCTGACTCGAGTCTGGCTCGTGCATTGTAAACACAGACAGTGGAAATGCACGTGAAGCGTCACCCAGTCAAAGGGATGTAATTGCAGTGCCAAACAGCTGTTGTGAGGTGCCAGTTTGTGCACCACTTGAAATCAGCTGAACAAAGGCAAGTAGAAAGTGCTGGCTGATTTTGGGGGAGGTTTTTGAGTGGATCTTTGTCACCAGTGTGGAGTTTTCAGGTGTGCAGCAGAGGCGTGAACACAGACCAGCATACTTTGTTGGTTTTTTTTTCTTCCTCCCTTGTTTCCTTTTTCATTAAATGCCCATGATCATGCACATTCATCTGCACACACTAGAAAAGGCTCTCTGCTGTCTCCGTGTTTTCTTTCCCATTCATCATCTCCGAGGCTGAGAAATATTTTCATGTGTTTTCATTCCTTTCATCTATTTGCTTATTTCTTCATCCCTCCATCTCTGTTTTGGTCCCAGGCAACCAGTCAGCAGTCAATAATCTGTTAAATAGCATTGATCGCTACCATTTAGTTTCCTGGCTAGCTACTTAGGTTGTAAAGCTGATCAATGGCTTTGAATGGGAACCACCTAGACAGTGGATTGACTACTGGGACGCGCTCTGCAATCATATCATCTGTCTTAATTTTCTGTTCAATTATTTGTCATAATGGCTGGTGTCAAAAACAGCCTCACGCTGGCCCCCGATGGCACGCTGAGTCTGAAACTAGAGCGTGCCAGCAAGCCCGAGTTGCTTGGCTCACCTTGACTCTGCACCTCCCCCCTCACTCCCCGCCTGTCTCCCCCACACCACTGCTGCGTGACAGTGGAGGAAAGACATTATATGGTAAAGAGCAGAGAAGCAGTATCACATGTCGGAGTGAGTGACTGTGTTCCTGTGTGTGGGGTTGACCTCAGCTAGTGTGATCTATGAGTGCATGCAGATGGTGCCCATGCATGGATGTGGAGATGAAGTCCGACCCAGACTGGACTTCCTCTTCCCAAGAGCCCCTTCCTGAATTCATCAATCACATCTTGTAGGATACGGCTATGTGTGCCCTCATATGTACACTCTGTGTATATGCATCTTTGAATGTACAGAGGGAGTTTTCTTTTCACTTTCTGTGACTTTCATGAAGCAACCTTTTCGAACAGCATCTTGCATTTTTAAACTTCGAAATTGCAGTTTACCAAATAGAAACAGCACCTGCAGCTCTGGTTTATATTTGTATGTAGTATTTTAAGTATTTTACTCTGCTGTGATGTGGCAGAAAGACCAATGAGTATAAGGTCTTACAACAAGAAAACATCACAAAACAAGATGTTTTGCCGTCTGTCTATCTGCTCTTCTGTTTTCAGGTGTTTGCTAATGATATGAATTAAGCAAATGCAAACCAGAGAATTGCTGTTTATCACAGGTTTATCTGAAGGGAGATGTTGTATTCCAATGAGATCTTCATGGCCAAATAAATGATAAATGGAATAACTAGACATGAAGCTGATGAATTCTTAAAAAAAATACATATATGTATATATATATACATATATATATATTGTTTTAATAACTTTCTGATCACTGTTAATATATGTTTTTTTTCTCTTTTTCTCTTTGAGTTGAGGCCTCGTTTCCACATTAAAGAGCCTTCCTGAAGATTTCCACATATAACCTTTTCTTTTTTTGGAGGGGGGTTTTATGATACTACTTTAGTGGGGGCATGTGGCTCATCTGGCACCAACTTCCCTCCAACTCTCTTTTCTACTGTACCTCATTCTTTAAGTCATCCCCTCTTTTCTTCTCCCTCTTTTTCCTCCCCCAGTTTTATTGGGTAAGGAGAGTACCCCTCCCCCTCGTGTGTTTGAAGTGGCCTGCTCATATATCACAGCTTTTGCTCGCAGGATATCCTCCCTCTTCCTGCCTCTCCCCCTCTTTCTCTCCTTCTCCCTTGTTCCCTCTCTCTCTATAGTGATTAACTGGGGGAGGTGGGTTGGGGGTCAGCTGGGGGGAGTACCTGTTAACTCTGTTTCTTTTCTACACTTTAACACTCTTGCCAAATACCCAGTGGACCAGCCCCCCGACAGTTTGCTAAGAGGAGCTCAGCTTAACGTGATTCAGAGTTGGTTTGAGTGTTTCAGGATGAGAAAAGTCAAATTAGATATTGGTGCTGGTTGCTGTTTTCGCAACTTATTAGGCGTAATTTGATTTGTGGCCACTTCATTTGAATGTGGTAGAGGAAATGATAACAAATTCTAACAAAGTATTTGTGTTGACTTGTAAGACTAAAGCTGACTATTTGTCTTCTTCCAAACTCAGCCTGGAGGAACGTAATGTTGCATTTGTACTGTACATTTCTATTTTTAGATTCAGCTCATTTACATGACGTTGGGCTTAAAATGGCTGTGCTTCAATTATTGAACCTGGTGTTGTTTATCTTGTATGTGTGAAGGTTTTAATTGCACATTAACTTTATCAAAAAAAGGTTGATGTTCTCATTGAGATGCTCATTACTGTTTTAATTTACTATATGCTTCTGTGCAGTGTTTTCTATTTTCTCTGTATTTGTTGCATTTTAAAACTAATGTTACATCGGCAGACACATTATGACTTTATATAACAAGGTTTATTTTGTCATTATTATCATTTCTTTGAATATTTTACTTCTACTGAGGTTGCTCTTTATTAAAAGGTATTTTACCAGACATTTTTTATTGTCTCCATTAAAGATACTTCTGTTTCTGTATATAGGGCTCATCTGAGATATGAAAATCAGACCTCATATGGGATTGTCTGCTAGTTTCCTAGTGACTCCATGTAATTTGTCCACTTGGGTTTCCTCACAGCCCAAAGTTGGACCCAGATAAGACAACCATTTTGGGCCCAATGCCCATTCATCACCCAACCACCTGAACATAACCACTGTGAGCGATTCACATTGGATCAGCATTGAATCCATGGACAATCTTTCACGTGACATCATGTTTAAACCCTTTTATAGCTTGCAAGGGGCCCACATACAGATGTTGGCTGGTTGTTGTTGCTTCCAGGAGGTAACAAAAATGATAGCATGTACTGGAGATGCTTTTGGACCAGTGCTGCATTTTCTGTCCCTTTGAAGTGGGTAGGAGAAAGCTGGAAGAGTGCCGTCCATGTTTAGATTAGACTTAAGTTTTTTGTTTTTTTTTTCTCAATGATGGGTCATTAATGTAGCAGCTTTAATGAAAGAACCACGAAAAACAGAAAAGTCAAGTCAGAATGTTGCTATTTTTTTTAACTTGATTCCTCGCTGGTATCAATTCTACAACATGAGAGTCTTATGTAGAATATTTTTACAAAGCAGACACACATCCATAAACTGGCAGCAATTACATGATCCATAAACGGGATTGTCCTTTTGTTTGAAGTCTCTATCACCATTGATGAGATCTGAACAGATCATGTAATGGAATGGCACCCATTCAGCTTAAAGCAAAGCAAAACAAAACATTTCTTCTTATTATTATCATTATTGTTATTGTTCACTTTACAGTAAAGTCAGCCAAGAATGGTGGAGTGGGGAAGCAACAGTTCCAGGTCAAAGCAAAATGAGAGGATAGATTGAGGATGATTGGGCGTGAGGGGGAATGGTCGTGTCCTTCAAATTTCACACAAAAACAAGTTTCATCATTACGTGAATATGAGGGTTTATTTCACCAATTCCCTGTTTATTTGCCGCAGAATCTGAGCTGCCAGCATTACCCCGCTGTCCTTCATCTCTTTCTCTTGTAGAACAGTTTATTTGCCTCTCATTCATCCTTAATATCTTTTCCTTCATGAGATTCATTATTCACTTCCTCCTTTTCCTGCGCCTTTAATTCAGACCTGTGCTGCGTCTCTCTGTTTTTCTCCTACTTTCCCTCTTTTTTTTTTTTCTACTTCTTGTTTTCCCCTCTCCATGCCCTTGTTGTCATTTTGCTGTTCCCACCCCCAGCATTTCCCTCCCCCTCTGTTTTCAAACCCATCCCTCTCGGTCTCTTGCTCCTCACTTTTCTCTTCCTCCATCCTTCTGCTCTTACACTCCTGCACCCATCCACCAACCCATCCCTCTTTCTCTCCTCCTCGTCATCCCTCCATCCCTCGCGCTCTTCAGCTCAGGACAAGGAGGTGAAAGCCAAGCGGATTACAGTGGCAGTTTAATCTGCCTGACCCACCAAGGGATTGCTCTCTACTTTGCTGTGAGGCTGCAGGGCTGGAGGGCACTGGGGCTGGGTCTGCGGGTGTACTGAAGAGAGGGGGGGGGGGGGAAGCCAGGTAGAAGGGTCTTGTTTGTCAGGAGCTGTGCTGAAATGTTCTCCAGGACAGCAGTGTTTATGTGCACATAAACATGCACGTGTGTGTGCGTGTGTATGTGTGTGTGTGCTTGTGAGACTGCTGGATGTGGGGGAAGGGCTCTGGTTGTTATAAAGAGATGGAATATTAATGCTATTTTATCACTAATTTCTTTCCATCTGTCATCAAATTGTCCCCTGCATGCTTATGTGTGTCCGTGTGTCTGTCTGTCTTAGTCTATGAATAGATCCACTTCAGATATTAACAGACAATTAGTCTGTTCTGTGTTTCAAAGACAAAATACAGAAATGTCCTTGGTGTTTTTTTTTTTCCTTCTCTGAAAACATCAAAATCTCATTTATTCCTTCTTGTCAAAGTCATTAGGACTCATTCGACTTTCATCAACAGTTTATACCCAGACTGAGGCCTTGCCAAATGTATCAGTGCACTAAACACCGCACCACGTTCTGTCATTGACAACTGCAGGTCATTTGTGGGTGTTTTTCATTGCTATTTTTAATATCTTGAAATTAGAACATGAAGAGCGGGGATAGTGTGGTGGTAAACTCTGGGGTGCATACATGGTCTTTGGTTTGAGTGTTTGTGGTTTTGGGCGAACAAAATCAGAGGCTCATCACTTAAACCAAACATATATATTCAATGATAAAGTGTCACTTTCTTCTTCCTAAATGTTATATCCGGCTCTTTCCATTGACACAGTAGTGTTTGAAAGCAAACTGTGTTTAGAGTCCTTAAACTTGACAACTAAAAGTAGTTGCACTTTTCTTCCAGCCCTTCCTTCGTGCTTTAAGTTAACTTTAACCTAGCGTTAATGGGATGTTCTGATCCAACACTGGTTTTATTTCAATGTACATTTTATTATTGCTTTGCTGGATCAAAACAACAAATTGCCACAGGCAGCTTTCTACCCATGAGAACTAATCCAGAGCTCATTCAGTTTCAGATGTATTAATGTCTTTATACCTTCTTTAATTGGTGATCATTTTCAGCATCTGACACTACTGATAAAGTCTGAAAAGAATGTGAAGGAATACAACAAATAATAATGTAAGTACATGCTACCTTGATGGTTTCTTTTAATTATTAATGTAATTATTTATCACTGTAGGTTCTTTTTCTGTATAAACGCCAAGTCTGTCAGGACCATTAGTCCTCATGGGGTCCAAAACCCAGTTCTAATGAGGGAAAACACTTCAACTGTCCTCATGAGGTTGGTAAAAGTTCGGGAGGAATTAGTGGTCTCAGCAGTTTTAGACACTATAGACTCTATGCTCCAACACTATTATTATAGTACTTTCTTGAACAAACCACATCACCTTCTGAAGCAGGATGTGGCAGTGGCTGTACATTTCTGAACTTCTCTGCTCTCATTCCAAGTCCAGACCCCCTGGATCAAGGTTAGTTAGTAAAAGATATTATCAGTTGCACCTTTACAGCTGTAGAATGTTCTTCTCAATAACATGTAAACTCTCTAGTGAAATCTTTTAAGATACAACCGAAGACGTGTTTGTTCTCCTTGATTTTACTGCTTTTCATTAGTTGTTTCAGATGTGCTCTATAAATAAAAATGTGTTGTTTTTTGTATGTTTGTTTGTTTGTTTGTTTTTCGTCATTTGCTGTGGTGTGCTGGAAAATAAAGGTCAGTTTTGAGACAAAATGTCAAGTTTCAAACAAATCACCTTTTCTTCCTGCCACTTGAGTTTAAGAGCTTTTTTCCTACCCTTGCTTTTTTTCTTTTAAGCTTTCAGTTTCTGTTTCTGGTTAGAATTAGGCAATGGTTGTAACTTCAGTCCCTTAAGTTCAGTTTTGGAAAGACTTTCTTGTTTAGGTTTTGAAACATTTTCTGGGATTTTTTAAAATATCAACTCAGCATATTGGATAGTGATGTGACAATATGCAGTTTCACAGGTTTTACATGGCTGATTTATAAATGACACCAAGTAAGTGTTAACTAAAGTGAAAACAAGAACAGCCTTTGCTGCAGATGACCTCATGTTACCTACAACCTCAAAGTACCTGGTTTTTGCATCTTCTCTTTTTAATAATAATGGTAATAATAATAGTAATAACAATGATAAAAACCTAAAAGGAGCATACATGCCAGCATTGGCATATTAAAACAACTCTGATGAGGCTGTGCTGCTCTAATGTCCTAAATGGCTTGTTGTACAGCACTGAATGCAGCGCGGGGGTCTGAGGCAAGCTGTGTCTGCTGCTCTGTTTGCCTCTACAATGCCTTTCATCTCCCTCATATCAGCCCTCCTTTCATCAGTCCACCCCCGCTGTGCCGTTTCAGAGGAGGGGTCCAGTCGGCGAGCCGGATTAGCTTCCAACTGGTGCTTGTCCAGATTCTGATTCTGAAGGGGGGCTTAAATCAGCCTCGCCTCAGAAAAGACGAGAGGAAGGAACACCAGGGCTGGAGGGAAGGAAAAGGACCCCTGGGGGCTTGACGCTCCTCTTTAGTTGTTTACCTTGCAATTAATGTGCTGGATTGTCCTGTGAAAAGAGAAAGTCAAGTGTGTAGAGGATGTAGTAATGGGCTACCACTGATACAGATACAGGATCTGGTGGGGTTCATTACACTTTAGTGAGGGCTTGAATTGGTGCTCAACACTTGCTCTTTTGGTGTAGTTGTGTTTTAAAGTATATAAAGTATAAGGTCAGGGCACAGTTGAAGGCATCAACCTATCAGGAACAGATGCCCCCTGTAGGAAAATGTTCTACACTGTGAATACGTGTTGTTTTCATGTGTGTTATTTGCTGGTACAGTGGTCAACACAGAGGCTCTGTCAACCTCACACCACCCTTCAACATAGAGGCCAGTGGACCTTATTTTAGGCCACACCAGGTGCAAGTGTTTTGGGCTGGTTACATGATCTTGGATGAATGTATGTGTGTGTGTGTGTGTGTGTGTGCAGTGTGTCAGTGTGTACTGGCATATGAAGAGCCTTAATTGTGTGCTAGGGCATGCTTGTGTGTGTTTGTGTGTGTGTGTGAATGTGTGCAGGTGTGTGTGTGTGTGTGCGCCTGCAGGGGTCTAGAAAAGGTCAGAGATTGGGTGGAGGTGCCAGGAATAGGGGTGTGAGATGCCTGGGTGTCTACTGGGCCATGTGACACACACACACACGCACACACACGCGTACAGTATTAACACAAAAATGATACAGCAGAACAAAAGCTGGCTAGAGTGGGGCATTTTTCTTTTTCTCCTCAATCCCACCTAATGTTTGTGCCTTCTGACTATCCCATGTAGTGTTGTCTCCTCTCCTCTCCTCTCCTCTCCTCTCCTCTCCTCTCCTCTCCTCTCCTCTCCCCTCCTCTCC
>JBAMYA010061377.1:0-27855 GCA_037176975.1 Arrhamphus sclerolepis | reverse complement strand
TAGATGATTCCCTGCTGGACTTCATCCATGGATTCAGTTATTTCACTGATGAAGAATTCAGCACATCATGTCCTGACCTGCTCACTTCCAAAACTAAAACTAAGTTCATTTTGTTCCAGTTAGTTTTACATAGTTAATTTAAAATTTTTATTTTGTTTCTGTTTTACACAGACTGTGCTGATGTGTGACATTTTCATTTATCATCCTCTTAGATCATTCATCATGAAATCGACGTATTGGGTAGATGGCTTTATCATTACATCACCATCAGACACCCTGCTGGTTTAGCAACCTGGCTACAGAAGCAGATGGAATAAACTGATGTCACAATATGAAAAATCTTCACAATGCATTGATGCATGGAGTGATTCCAGCACCATGACGCAAGAAGTGGCAGGAGGGAAACCAGGCAGTAGTGAGCATACAACCCAGGATGAAACAATGAAGATCCAGAGATACTTTCAGAAGATGACCCCTGATGATAAACTGGAATGGGAATGTGCTAGGCAACAGAAATCCAGTGATGAGAAAGATCCAGGCAGGAAAGGCAGAACCTACAAGGAGAACCATAAGTCAGTTACTGGAACAGTGTACACAGGAACATCTGGGTGCTGGGATGGGTGGTTCAGTCCAAATATCGATTTTATCAATACCAACATCAGTATCAGTACTGGATCGTTACTGGCGTGACTGAGAGGATTGTGAAGGATTCAAGCTTGTGCATTTTTGAGTGTTCTTTAATTTTTTTTATGTATTTATTCATTTTTAGACTATTGTAAACAACGTGGCCAAAAATATTCACATTAAAGACCCTACTCAAAAAAAGATGTTTCACTGAAATACATTCAAATCACTTTGAATGGTGAAGATGACATCACCAGGAAGCAAATCCCTCAGAACACAAACTTAAATCCTCAGGCCTCAAATGCAGTGGAGAAATCAGAAGACGCACATTTTATCTGTTTTCTTAGAGCAGGATCAAAAAACAGGGATTTAAATAGATCCCTATGAGCACAAAATGTGTCAAAGGGTTTTTAACACAAGTACTTGTCATTAAGTGAAAATTAAAAATGCATAATGTTGCTGCTTATCTTTTACATATCAGACTGCAATAATGAAACCATAAGTAATGTATTTTACATGGAGTATCTTGGAAATAAATCATTTATTGTGTTTTTCAGACCATAAAATAGAGTAGTATCACAACAGAAACTTGGTGATTCAAAAGTAATTTTTTTAAATTCATAAATTTTTATATGTGTGATTAGGAATGATGCTGGTTTCAAAAAGTAAAAAAAAAAAAATTAAGGGAGAAAAGTTTTTACAACATTTTTATAGCTTGTTTTTGTTATACACACAGGAGAAATGAGCTTTTATGTTATTTTTTTTTCTTTTTAATTTCATCAAAGGGTTAATCTGCTAAAAAGTATCACTATCAGCAATACTGGCCCTGTATTGTGTTTGGATGTGTCAGAGTTAAGATGAAAGATCATAGGAATGCAAGAAACTGGAAAAATACGGGTGATGATTGCGGTACTACCACCATTACGGTAATGCTGAAGAAGCCACGCCTCCTCCGAGGAAGCCTCGATAGACGCTGAGAAGTAGCTGGGTTGCCAGGTTGGACGGTTTCCGCCAAATAGAGCTGGAAAATATAGCATTGAGTGGGTTGATAAAATGTAGACTGCTTTTCACAAAATATTCAGGAGAAAATATTAACAAAATAGTAGCTATTATACGGAGGTAGAAATTTACACATTTCAATAAACTGCTGTTCTTTGTTCATATTATTTCCTTTATTTTGAAATAAGAGAATCTACTAACTTGAATCCACTCTTTGTCTTGTTATCTTTATTTTCTTTGGCTAATTCGTGCTTCGTGGTCTTATCGTGAGTTTCCAGAGTTGTGATTTGGGCTGGGTTTTTACCGAGTTGGGCGGGCTGGAAACTGTCAGTCAGATCTGGCAACCGTGGAAGTAGCTCTCCATCATCATCTGCAGAAAACTGCGAGCAGGGAGCGGTAAGAAAATGTCAACTCGGCGTGCTCTCCCATCCTAGCAGACATGAGCGGACTCCTGGCGGCCCTTTCACCATGCGGATCCACTGCAAAGTTGTCGTGATCGCCGTTTGCTTCGGAGTTTTTCTACTTTTGTACTTTTGGGGGGGAAATGCCGCGGACGAGCCGCTGTTGCTGAAAGAAGTTGAGGAGGATCCGGACCAGGAGGAGGTCAGAGAATCCTCCCAGTCCTCCCCCTCTGGTCTCGGTAACGATGTGGTCGGAAAGTTTGCAAGGAAATCTGCCGCCGGAGTCCGCGTGCGTGTGGAGGACGTGAAGGCTGGAAAAGAGGGGAGATCCGCCAGCAGGCGGGGGAGCGTGAAAGTGAAGAGGTGAGGCGAGTTTCTGCTCCGCTGCCGAGAACCTCTCAGTGTCATCTTTCTGATGGGCTTGGTGGTGTTCTAAGCGCAGAAGTCTCATCTGCCAGGACTCAGATGTTCGTGCCTCACGTGCTGGCGGTGTCTTGAGTTTTAAAAGTCTCGTTTTAATGCTCTTCTAGTTTGCAGAACTCCAGTTGTGGGCTGGCTGATGTGGCTAAAATGTGACCAGGGGTATGACTAATGTGCTTATGTGGAAAAGCTTCCAGGATTTTTGCAGAGAACAAATCAGACACGAGCACGACTGGAGGATAAACCATTTGTTCTTCATTTGTATTTATTTTTTTATTTATGAAAGCAGACCATCTTCCAATAGAGTTCAAATAAGATAATGGTAACCTGTAAAGGGGTATTACAATCAAAACAAAGGGTGCACATTTGCACAAGTGGGCAGATATAACTGGAAAGCACACACAGTGAAAGTGAGATGTGCCTATTTTTCATTGTTTTCTTTTGGATCTTCCTTTTTAAGTTGTTACAGAGAAGATTGTCTCAGCCTTTTGGTTTTTTTTTTTGTCGGTTGCTATCTCCACTTGAGGATGGAAACGGTTTTATTTTGTCTTCTAGCTTTCTGATCACAGCCTCCTAACTGCCAGCTGATGCCATAATGTTCGTTGACATGGCTGTGGAGGTTTCCCAGTCTGGCTGTGGACCACTAATAATAATGATGATGATGATAAGTATTCAGCTCCTGAGCCAGACTGGAGGCTGGAGACGCTGTTCAGTAGATAAAAGCCTCTGAGAGGCTGCACTGAGAAGGGACCTTTGCGTCCTCACATAAACCACACTGCTCCCTGTGTTCGGCACTGATAAGGGAGATTGGGTGGAAAGGGTCACCCATGGTTGTTTAAAAAAAAAACAAAAAAAAAAACATTACTGGAGTGGACTGAATGCTGATTACGGGAAGCAACTTTCTTTTCTAAGAGATGAGAGCTTCAGGTCTGATAAAAGGATTTTAAGGGTGTATCTTTTATGTACATTAGTAAAATAGTCAATACAAATTATTTGATAAGAAGCATCATTGTTATTATTATTATTTGTAGAGTGACATGAGCGGACATCATGTACAGTTCCTGCTCACGACACAAAAAGTCTCTTTTTCTACGTGTTCTATATATGTGCTCTCTCCTGCCTCGTTTGACTATAATCCTTTGGACAGATTTCCTTTGAAACCTGCTTAAAAACAAACATCCCTGGTTTTAATTGTATTATTTCCTCTCACCACATCACAGAACTTCCTGGTGCCAAAAATAGGGAGAGAAGAGCCCCAGCAGCCTCCTTTTCTTTCTTTCTTTCTTTTTAGGGAAAGGTCCAAACATTTTCTGGACATCAAACCTTTTCTCTAATCATACAGCTGTCGCTCACGTTGCGGGGCGTTCTGGAGGGATTCTGAACAGGATCTTTGCTTACAGAGTTCAGTGTCCCTCACTCTGACGTCTTGATGCCAGTAAATGCCTTGCTCAGAGGCTGGACAGGACAGATGGAGCCCCCCTTGATGACATCACATCTGAGGCTGACGTCTGTGCATCTGGTGGATTAGATTGGTGTTGATGTTTTGTGTTGAAACACATCCACTGGCCTGTCGCTTCAGATATAGTTGAGCAACGTTTCCGGCAGTAAAGAAGTCACTCTTTTGCAACGGTATTATGCAGAGCTATAAAAATGTCATCTCACATGACTGAGCTTTCTCTCAGCTTGGAGTTGTTCGAGATCTCTGATTGCCTGAGCGACCTGATGTTCATGGAGAGGGTACTTCAGCAGGGGGTCTGCCTGGCGGCGTGAAAGTTTATCTCACCCTCTTTTAAATAAGTCGAGAGTGAATCACTCAGTTTGTTAAAGCAGACTGATGGGAGGGCTTTGGTGGGATGAAATCAAGATTCAGGATTTCAGGAGCTGAAAGTTAAAGTGTCAATAAGAATGTCAGGTTTTCCTTCAAGAACAGAAAAGCTCATTAATGCTGTCATTGATCATTTCACCTGTTTCTTGACATTTAAAGGTTAAGTTAATGCACAGCTGGAACATCAGTGTTTTCTTTTCTTTCCTGTTCATGATCATCAGGGATGTAGCGCATCAAAGTTCATGCTTTCGCTGCAGCGGATGCTTGTAGCCATTTCTATGCAGAGCCACGTGCAAGAGGATTTTGTGTTGAGGCTCTCGGGGAAGTCGAATGGTTTTGGTTTTTCTGTCTGACTTTTGTGTTTGTAGGAGTTGTATTTATGTACAGTTTTGAATGTCTTTTTTTATGAGTTAAGTTGGAGGTGAATGTGGTGAACTCTTGCTGAAAATGAGACAGATCCTCTCCTCCAAGTTACTGGAACCTGAGCTCAAAATCCTGCAGCGTTTGGCTTTGCTGTTAAATCCGTGACACTGAAATAGATGCTTCTCCGAAATAACGGTCAGTCAAATAATAGATTCTATGCTTCACAATAGCACACGGAGGGAGTGCAGAAAGTGGCAAAAGACGGGGAGTCTCATTGTGTTTGCTGTAATTGTTAGTGGCCGAGTGTGAGCACACACACTTGTCAGCTGACACAACACTGAAAAAGCTGCCTAATTACAGATCAAACATGTAAAACGAACAACCACAGCGGCATTATGTTCCTTTGTTCCATCGTCGTCAGGTGCAGATTTAAAGATTAACCAGGACGATGTTGCCTTCTTTCAAATCATCGGAGCATCAAAACACTGACCAGAGGGCTGTTGCACAGAAGCAGAATGAAGGAATCTGGGATGTCTGTGAAAGATGACACATCCTAATGAGTTTATCGTAGTTTAGAAGCTAATCTGTTGCACAAACGCGAAGCCACGATGACAAAGCGAGACTATGTCAAACCCGAGGCCACTAATCCTACGTGCACGTTTACGGTGAGGTTGGTCATAGATTTACTGATGCAGGAAAAGTCGCTTATGTTTCACCAAATGAGCAGTGGTTCGTTATGATGAGGTCAGACACGTAGCCTTCATCAAAGAGGCGCTCCAGTCACTGGGAGCGAACTGCTCGGACAGACGGACTGAATGCATGCAGGCCTATAGGCCACACGTTCCTGCAGGACCACTGCACATAGTTCAGGAGCGCGTTGGCCAACAAAAAAGTGAGGAAAAAAACAAACAATCAAATTGGAGTTGAGTGCCTTTCACTACGTTGGAATTTCATTTAAAGAAACAGAGGTATTATAAATACATGGTTTGTTATTACATATGCCTTAATAAGCCTATTGAAGTAATGCCATGCATGCCTTTTGTTTAGACCAGCTGCTTGCAAAAAAACCCCAAAGAAAACCTGACAAACGCAGGTTATTTTTTATACACAGACGACGACTGACCCTTCATCAGCGACAAAGAATCCCAGACCACAAACATAATAGAGACAGAAACTCGGACTTCACCGTTTCCTTTGCTCAAATATATTTGACAGTTTAGCTATGAAGCGGTCTAATACCATCTGGAGATGAGCAATTCATCAAAACCGACATTCAAAGTCTATAACCAACATAATCTTGTCCATGTCAATTATTTTAATTATTTTGTTGTTTTTTTTACTGTTCAGTAATAGTCAACTTTTGTGTGCTTCCTTTCACATATTTAAAAATCAATGACATATGTACTTTCATTCCAAAAATATCGGTTTTAATAGTTGAGCATATTTACAGCAAAAATGTTACCATTGATCTATGAGATCAAAAAATAAAATAATTGCTGAATAATCGTAATTGTGGTAACGTGTTCAGTAAATCGTGTTGATTTGAGTTCAGATGGACCAGTCCTACTGCCATCTGCCGTTCAGGAAAGTAAGGGAGACCCCATTTACAAGAATCCAGTGAAACCATTTTTAATGAAGAAGGAAATATGGAAGTTGGATTCTGAATATACAAACATTATCACAGAACCTGGAAAGCCTTGAAAGCCTAGAAAGCCTTGAATTCCTTGAAAGCTTTGAAATCCTTGAATTCCTTGAAAACTTTGAAAGCTTTTGAAAGCCTTGAAATCTTCAAATTCCTTGGAAGCTTTGAAATCCTTGAATGTTTTGGAAGCCTTGAAAGCTTTTGAAAGCCTTGAAAACCTTGAAAGCTTTGAAATCCTTGAATTCCTTGAAAGCTTTGAAAGCCTAGAAAGCTTTGAATTCCTTGAAAACTTTGAAAGCTTTTGAAAGCGTTGAAAGCCTTGAAATCTTCAAATTCCTTGGAAGCTTTGAAATCCTTGAATTCCTTGAAAGTTTTGGAAGCCTTGAAAGCTTTTGAAAGCCTTGAAAACCTTGAAAGCTTTTGAAAGCCTTGAAAACCTTGAAAGCTTTTGAAAGCATTGAAATCTTCAAATTCCTTGGAAGCTTTGAAATCCTTGAATTACTTGAAAGTTTTGGAAGCTTTTGAAAACCTTGAAAGCTTTTGAAAGCCTTGAAAACCTTGAAAGCTTTTGAAAGCCTTGAAAACCTTGACAGCTTTGTGCACCGTTCTGCCATCTGAATTAAACAAAAGTAAAAGGACAAACCAGCGTGTTTAAGGAAGCGACACCATGACGGAGAACTTCTGCCCTCGTAAAGGCAGTCGTGAGGAAATGACGCGGCGTCCTGACGGAAAAGCGCTTCTCAGGATGAAGCGGAGCTGGATGACTCATCAAAAATGACCTGACTGAAAACAAAAAACAACAGACATTCAGAACCAATAATCCATGTTATCTTTTTATTTAAACTGTTTCTCTTCTTTGAAACATTAATTAAATTAATAATAATAATTAAGTTATTAATTAAATAACCATATTTAATTAAACTGCATGTGCTTCCTTTCACTTTCGAAAAGAAAAGGACAAAAAAAAAAGTCTTAAGATATGTGCTCTTGTATTTGAAAAATATTCTAATTTTAATAGTTGACTGTATTTGCAGCCTGTATGAGGGCAACAACAATATAAAGATGCTAAAACGATCTCTAATTATTTATAATCGGGTTAACTTTATCATGATATTGATTTGAGATCTAAAAGCTCAGCCGTAAAGAAACCTTTGCACCAAGCAACTGTTCACAATCAGTACTTAGCGTTCATTCATTATTCAGTAAATTCATATTTTCTTCTTTGGTTTACCCTGCACATCTCGGCCCAACAGAAGTACTGGACCAGCAGGTCTTTGCAGCCACAAATCCTGATGCGTTTGAATCAAGTAAGAACTGAAATGTTTGTCGTCTCAGTGATTACATCCTCTGTACGTTTCAGACTTTCCCCTGAAACTTCCTGTAACTTTCTGAAGAACCTGCAAGTCAGAAGGCGCCTCAGCTGGAAATTTCCTTCACTCTTGTTCTGCGGGGCTCAGTTGTCTTTCACAGCGAATGACTTTGATACGAGTCCGAACTGAGCTGAACAAGTGCGGTACAAGTCTATCAAGTAGCCAGCTTACGTTCTCGTGCACTCAGTGCCCTCAGGATGGTCTTTCATGAACATGATTCTCTGGTTTCACGCTCTACACGCTCATTTTCTTTGACTTTCTTTGTTCTTTTAGGGTCTTCTTTTTCCTCTCACCTTCATGTATTAGTCGTTGAACAGCAACAGGGCTCCTCCTCTGCTCTCTGTGGTGCCTTTTGTACCTCTGCTTTTGCTGTTTGAGTACTTCCAGATGTGGGGAACATAAGCCATCATGGATGCAGCTCACGCTTCATGCAACAAAGACGTTTTTGTTTTGACAGTCGGTTTTATGCAGAAAGTGTTCCCTGTTTTTGCACAACTCAATGCAGTTTAATTGCTCTCTTGTAGGTGAAATGGATTCTGCTCATTCTATGAGCAGTAAGAATGTGTGTTCAGGAACCTTGACAGAGTGCCAGCCTTTGAAGCACGGCTCGCAGATTTGTCAGGACTTTCTCACTTATCCTAATCTGCAGTCTATTGTCGTCCTTCAGTCATGCAGAAAACCACGTGTCGCATTTGGAAACCCTCCTGTCAAGCTTCACTCTTCTCCCTTCCTTCCAGACTCGCAGGAAATCCTCCTTTCCACTGCTCTTCTATGAAGTCCACCTGCAGCTACCACACCTTTATTTTTGTGCGTGTCCCTTCGTGCAGGACAGGTAGATGGTGCTGGTCTTGGCTCCAGCATCGTGCAAATCTCCTGAAACGCCAGAAGATGCTTTGTACTGCTGATCGTGTTTTCATCTGCTTATTATAAATAACAATAGAAACACGCTAACTCGGAGCATGGAAGTCCAGCAAGAACTGATCCCGAGAAAGAGAAGTGAAAAGACCCAGATGTCTTTGAAATCTTGACTTGAGGATGAATTTCTGTTTCCATTTGTGCCCCCACGCCTCTGCCACGTTCACAAAGCTTCCAGTCTTTGTTGCTGCTGTTTAACTGTAACAAATGAGCTCTTAGACGGGGTGACTTTGGAGGGAGACGAGCGGAAATACTTGTAAAAGATAACTGAACCTATACCATCCTGGCATCTGGCGTTTTACCCATCTAATGTTGACTGGCTTGTTTATCCACCTTCTCTGGGATAGCAATAGGAAGCTGCTGACCACAATTTATTCTGCTAAAACAGAGGAATGAAAACATGGGAGAACATGCTTTTCATTTCTTTGCTTCAGATAAGAAGCTTGGTGCTACACGCTTTTGAAGCAATAAATGCAGCACGTTGTGAATGTTGGTTGATTTTCCTCTGATCTGTGCTGAGCTAAACTGTTTTTGAACACAAGTCCCGTTTATTAGCCAGCTTTCAACACAACGAGGAATACCATAAAAATAACGCAAACCGACATCCAGACTCATTTGTACCAAACGGGATACTTCAGAACCTGTAAACGATTTCGTTTTAGGTCAGTTCAGAATCTGCTTTGGGCCTTAATGATCTGGGAGGACTGGACTGAGGTTTTTTCTTCAGCAGCATATAACACAGCATGCTGCTGTTGTCACTACACCGTCCAGTCCAGACACGCTGCGACTTTCACACTTGACACCCTTTAAAGGATTATTATTGTACGAGGGAAGGTGCTGATGTTCGAGTCCAAGTCCAGTCTGCAGTTGACGGTTCTCGAGACCAAGCGCAGGTCATAAAAGTAAAATGAGTTGAGTCCGACTTGAATCTGAATAGAGTGCAGTCCGGGTGTCAGCTTTTAAAACACACGACCGGACTAAACGAGTGATCCTCAGCTGGTGGGTCCCATGGGTCCTGGACCAGTTTCCAGCGGGCTGCGGGCCTTTGCATGTCCAAAAAAAGACAAAAAAATAGTGTGAGAGGACTAGTGGGGAATATTCTCCACATCTACTGCTCAGTGTGGTTTATTATTTAATTTATTTGGGTTTTTTGTTGCTGTACTGTAACGTTCTGTACTGTCTCAGGTTCAAACAGCACTATGTTTTCATTAAATATATTTTCATTCAATTTTCCTCGATTTGGGTTGAGGTTTGTTATTAAGGTGTGATGTCGGGTCCCAAATCCAGAGAAGCGCTGGACTAAACCAAAGTCCACCACAGTTGTCAAGTGCTGAATGAGACAGTTTCTGTGAGTGCTAAGTATTTATATTATTAGTATTAAAGTATTTTGTCCCGACACAGTAAACCTAAAAGTTGAGCATGAGAACTTGTTTGTTTCCTCACTTGCGCTACTTTTGAACCGCTTTGTTTGGGCCGCTCTGCCTTTCTGCATCTCTCAAACATGAAACTGTTGCAATTCTACGTTTAAATGTCCAGATGTAAAGGCTCCATGCAGGTTGCTGGCTCTGCAAGATCAGCTGTCGTGGATGTAGCTGTCAAGATGTTTAAATGTCAAGACCCCGAAAATAAAGTGGCCCAACTTTTTCAAATGTATTTAAAGGGAAACAAACATTGTCTCATATTCGGTTGAGACGTGGCTCTGACTTCCGAGTCCGAAAGCAGTTAATGCACCGGTCCAGGTCCGAGTTAACAGTACTAAAGTCTGAGTCAAGTCAGTGTAGCCGTGTAGCTACAGTGTTTCCTGTCATAAACTTTTCTGCCTTCAAGTCTTTCTAAGGTGTTAAATGTCATACTGTTCAACTCCAGCTTCACGTTGAGTTTTAATTCATCCCTAAGTGCAACGATAAAATGTGCTACATGATTTTTCAAAATGGAAACAAACTTGAATGCATGTGATAAAATCGCCCCTTACTTAAATGCTTTTGTACCTTTTGACCCATGGATAACTTAATTACATTCTTATCAATCAATCAACTTTATTGCTAGAGCCCTTTTCACAGATAAAGATCACAAAATGCTTTGCAATGAAAGAGTTAGTGTTATAAGTTTAACCCCTTATAATGTCAATGACCCTGAAGCAGAGTGAAACTGTAGATTCCATATTGATCAGTTTGGATCAGAAAGTGCTGCATCCCTCATCATGCCCTTCATTACTGGCCATTTCTTGGCCTCTTTTTCTTCATTGTTACATGTAATGACATTGTTATTCCAGTGCAGAGCTACACTCTATTAACGCTGTTAGGGGCAAAAATGTATCTAAAATTTACATTAACATCATTTACATTACCTTTTTTGGTCACAAGCAACTGACAGAAATTGCCAAAATTCTGTTTGTTTGTTTGAGAGTTATTGCCACATGCCGTTATTGTTCTTTGAGGGTTTTATGTTTAAAGTTAGGGGAAGACTACAAAATAGTTCCTAAGAATGTTAGCTTCTCTGCAGACCTGGAAAGCATCCGTGTGTTTTCTTCTCATTCTTTGGCAGATAAACTGTTCATGTCAGAGGGGACCATATTTCTTTTTTCAAATTGAGATCATAATGTCCAAAGGTGGTGATTGGTTGTCTCAAAACCTGTATTCATGCCTTGTAAAACGTATTAGCTCAGCTACCTTACTTACACTCGTGAGAAGGGTTATGGCCCTTGGTACTGTGCTTTTCTCTCCTTTCCACTGTTAAATATGATAGGGTAGCCTCTTCAAGGGTTCCTGTTGTATTCCGTCACAGATGAATGCATGCCTTTAGCCATGATCATCCCAGGTGGCTTTGCGAAACCAGATTCCCAAACAGAAATGACCAGACTTTACTGTACGAAACACAAAATACAATTAAATGATCCCAGCACATTGCCCTCCAGTCTAGCTGTGTTCTGAATAGTTGTTTTCAGTTTTTTGACGTTGTTGCTGTTTTTAAACAAGCTTTGTCACTGTCTTTTCTAGTAAATTTGGGAGTAAAGTGGCCGTACCTGGGAACAAGCGCACCCGGGCTGAGGAGGTCATGCACTTGGCTGTGGTGACTTGTGGGAATCGTTTGGACGAAACCCTCACTATGATTAAATCAGCCCTGCTTTTTAGCCTGAAGAAGATCATGTTTCACATTTTTGCCGAGGGTCCCTTGGCCCAGCAGTTTAAAGAAAAGGTAAGATGTTCTTATTCTGCTAAAGCTATAAAATGAATATTTATGGTGCACATCAGAATCCTAAGCTGTTTACATTTATTTCCCAGGTTTGCGTATTTGAAAAGCCTCTGTTTTCTGAATTTTACACTGCATGAATTTAAAGATTTCTCTTATAATGGATGACATTGAGACCTGAGCAGTTTTAACTCTCTGACTCACTCCTGTAGAGGCATAAAGCCCTCTTTTATCTCCAAGCTGAGGCATAATATATCACTGAAACACACTGCTTTTTCTGCACCATTGAGTAACACTTCAAAGTCACCTTTACAGAAGTTCCCTGTATGGCTTTGATTGGTTCAAATTATGCTGTAACTAACAGTTAACAATGCTTCAACTAATAGATCTTAAACATCAGATTAAGCAGTTTAAATCTAAACTTTCAACTCATGAACCTTATTCTAAAGCGAGCTGAATCAGTGCCTCATGCTGACGTTTCCTTGCTGAAAACAGGAAGTACTGGTTGTCAAAATGATAATAATGTTGCACATGATTATCAGCCTCCTCCTTGAATCATTTCCTTACTGTGGTGGAGGATGTTGCATGCCTGAATGATCCCAGGGGCCATGCTGTTGGGGGCAAAATGCCCCTGATAGGGTTTCCAAAGGCAAATTGGTCCACTGGGATGGTCCAGACTAAGAGTGATTCAAACAGACTCTCATGGAAAGTTTAAATCAAAGATCACAGTGTCCCTCCCCAGGGTCAGGGTCACCAGGGTCTCACCCTGGAGCCAGATCTGGAAGCAGGGGTCTGTCGAGTGCTCCTGGCAGCAGGACCTTTACTCATGGGTCTCAGATCGATTATGTTGGTCCACCTGCAGGAGGAGCAATATGAGTATGTGGGATGGACAGAAGCCAAAGGCACCCCAACCCCCGGTCACTGAAACTGGCTGTTGGGACATGCCATCTCTTTGTTGGGGAAGGAGGCTGAGCTTGCGACATTTAGAGGTACCAACTAAATATACACAGCATAGGCTCTGAAACCAATCTCCTTGAAGGGGCTGGACCTTCTCCCTCTCTGAAGTTGCCCATGGTGAGATACATTGAGCCGCAGTGAGAGAGAACACAAAGGTGTTCATAAGTGTATGTGGTACCAGGACACCCTGGTACCACGTGCCTGCAGCCTGTCAGAAAGATTTCCAACTTCTACCTCCAACAGAGTTTCAGTCACTTCCCAGCAGAGGTGGCAGATGTTGAGTCACAATGGACCATGTTTCATGCCGCTATTTTTGAAGCAGCTGACCAAAGTTTTTGGTGCCTGCTATGGTGGCAGTCCTCTAAACTGGAAGTGGATCCCCTGGTTGATACGGACCGTCATGCTGAAGAAGTCCTATTGCTTGGTTAGCTTCTCGGGTTCTAGAAGCAGCTAACGGGTACTGACAGGCCAAGTGGGCTGCGGCCTAGATGGTTGCTCAGCCAAGAACACTAGCAAACCAACACTGTGTACAGTGAGGATGGGGAGCTGTTGGTCTCAACTGGGAATGTTGTTGGGATACCTTTTTTCACCAGTTCTGTTCACAAATTCTATGAACAGAATTTCTAGGAGCAACCAAGGAGTCAGGGGTTCCGGTTCGGTGGTGTCGGGATTTCGTCTCTACTTTTTGCAGATGAAGTGGTCTTGTTGGCATCATTGAGTGACGACCTTCAGCGGTGGGGATGAGAACCAGCACCTCCAAATCTGAGACCATGATTCTTGGTCTGTAAAGGGTAGAATGACCTCTCTGGGTTGGTGGCAAGGTGCTGCCTCAAGTGGGGGAGTTTAAATATCTCGGGGTCTTTTTCACGAGTTAAGGATGAATGGAGCAGGATGTCAATAAGAAGATCAGTTCAGGGTCTGCAGTAATTCTAACTCTATACCAGTCTATTGTGGTAAAGAGAGAGCGGAACCAAAAGGCAAGGCGCTCCGTTTACTTGTCAATTTTATATTCGGATCGTGACCTATGGTCATGAACTGTGGGTACTGGCCAAAATAATGAGATTGTGGAAGCGGCTGAGTTTCCTCCACAGGATGTCTGGACTCTCTCTGAGAGAGAATGAGAAGCTCAGTAACTGCACCTCCACATCAAGAGATGCCAGTTAAGGTGGGTCTGGTTAGGATGCCTCCTGGATGTCTCCTTGGAGAGGTGTTTCAGGCATGTCCATCTAGACAGAGGCCCCGGGGACGACCGTGTACATGCTGTAGAGATCTTATCTCTCTCTGTTCCCCTGGAAGAGCTGGTGGCGGCGACCAGATGGAACAAAGTCTGACCCTCTTTGTTCAATGTGCTTCCCCCACCACCCGAACTCTGATAAGTGGAAGTGGATGGACGGATGGATGGATTTATATCAGCCACAGTGTTCCATGCTAAATGTGCTGGCCAACTGCTTCCAAACTCTTCAGTTTTTTCAAGGCCTCATGAATCCCTCTGATCACTAAAGTCACTAGAGTCACTAAAACAGGAAATAGCTTCCAGAATAATTCATGTTAATCCTGAGTCCTACCCACATGATCTGTCTTTCTCAGTCTTTTGGACACTTTTAGCTTCTGTATAATATGTGATGTGTTATGTGCAGCTGAACCAGTGGCCTCGTTCTGTCTCAGCCAAGTTCAAGTACAGCACCTACCCCATCTCCTTCTCTGTGGGCAACGCTGAAGAGTGGAAGAAGCTTTTCAAGCCCTGTGCTGCTCAGAGACTCTTCCTCCCTGTAAGACTGCATTTTTTTCATCTTGCATTCTCAATGTCTGTAGCCTGTATTGATAAAAATGAACAGCTATTATTTTATTCTGGTCATAGTATATGATTATAGTTAATTACCTCCATAATTTCCTCTTTTTTTGCAGCAGCAACATAACAAATTGGTTTCAGTCCCTGGAGACAGCCTATCATTTCATTAACTGAAGCTTATGTCTGGCTATTGATCTTTTTTTTTTTCTTTTTTTTTTCCCCAGTGTTCACTCTAACAACAGCCAGATTTCTCACTATGTGATGGTCATAATGCATAAAACAGACCCCACCACCACCTTGTAACGCTATCAGCTTACATCCAATATTAATTTTTATTCATGAACACCTAATTACCTCCTTTCAGGAATATTTATGGCTGAATCCTGTCTTTTGATTTAGTGCCATCACATGTACTTTTGCAGGTAATGCTACAGAAATACAAACTTGCTGTTAAATGTGTAATATTTCACTCCTTTTACACAAAGCAAGCAGCTTGGCCTTGATGTGCTTTGACTCAACTTTATATTAGAAACAGGCTGGCATCTGGAGTGTTGTCCCTCCAGCGGAAAAGCTGCTTCAAATCTATTAGCCTTCTCCAGGAGACCATCAATCAATCCCCTAAAAGAAATGAAATCTGGATCCATGCAGCAACGTGGCAAACGTGATAAACAGAACAACAAGAACAGACAAATTTGATGAATGATATTCTTCATCTGATTTATTTATTTTGGGGGGATTTTCTGTGTTTATTCATCCATGTCAACAAAACGTTGTTGGGGAGAGCATCACGTGTTTAATTAGTTGTCAGAGTAAATCACCAAATTCTTTCTTGTAGTGATTTTCCACCACCAAGTAACGGGACAGTTCTTGTCAACTTGTTTATAATGGCCATATGGCTTTTCTCCATAGAAGGGCCGTTCTGCAATAAGATATAGTTGACATCTGGTTAATGAAGCATAACAATTACTTTAGCAAAGTTTTTAGAAAGTTTCTAAACATTCAGCCTACATCAACTAACAGAAGAAGATAGTATTTTCTTAAGCGCCTCCCGCCTGTGACTTCAGTGTCAGATTGTAATTGATTATATTAAGTTTCAGGACCACCCTCCACAGCTCTCCATTATCATAATAATTTTTTTTTTCCCAACATCATATTTTTGGAAATTAGATTGTAGAAAATTCTAACAACGTAAAACCAGTGAGAAACAAATGTCTTCATGGGTTGAAGGTGTGTCAGCTCTCTTTCTGTCCCCAGAATCCTCCTCCACTCTCGCATGTATTTAATCTTTTCTGAACTGATACTGCTGTTGCTATTTTTTTTTTTTTGATGAATTCTTGAGTGATCCTGCCTGGATGAGCAAGCCGTTTGTGCTAAGAGAGATAAGAGAGATGTAATATGATGCTTGTGAGCTTTGTATCGTCTCAAATCTTACTGCTACTCAGCTCCTTGTATTAGGTTTTTATTGAGTGGATGGTACCGCTCCCTTCAGATTGTTGCTATAACATTCCCCTGACATGTAGGAAGGTTGACATTCCATGTTAAATAATATGGTTGTAAACGTAGTAGAGAAATGTTTATTTATTCATAAACCAGTCAAATTATTCTTTAATACATGTTTAGCTCTAGACAATGAAGGCAGAAGAAAGTCCCCCTGTGCCAGACAGCAGCCTGCTGCATGATAAGAGAAACAGACCATCTGAACTAAATGCTCACATGCATTTACTCATCTGAATCACTTTTATATCTGACATAGAAAGTGTGCAACAAATGTCATTCCTTTAAATTTGTCCTGATGGTTGTTTCCTGTGTTTTCAGGTAATCCTGAAAGACGTGGATTCATTACTCTATGTTGACACTGACGTGCTGTTCTTACGGCCCATGGATGAAATCTGGAGTCTCCTGAAGTCTTTCAACAGGACTCAGCTTGCAGCAATGGCCCCAGAGCACGAGGTGCCCAAGATCGGGTGGTACAGCCGGTTCGCCCGCCACCCATTTTATGGAGTCACAGGGGTCAACTCTGGTGTCATGCTGATGAACCTCACCAGAATACGCAGCACTCTGTTTAAAGTAAGTTCAGAAGGTGGACTTATTTCCTCACAGTGGAAACTAGGCTGAAATTTCCCCTTTGCATCGTTGTCGGTTTGTTTCTTTGGGCTTGAGTCAAAAGGCTGAGAGCTCTGGGTGCCTGTGATTGAAGCCATGCAGATTAGCATGCCAGCATCACAGACTTGTGCCCTCAGAACTCAGTTTAGCAGCTTTACTGGCAGCAAACAGCAAATGGAAAGTGGAATATAAATCTGCTCTGTCTTTGATGTGTTTTTTCTTTCTTTTTTTTTCTTTAAAGCTGCTGTTGAGCTATTTTTGTTGATGTTGGTATTTCAGAACAGTATGATTCCTAGTGGTCTGTCATGGGAGGATCTTCTTCATCCACTTTACCAGAAGTACAAAAACCACATCACTTGGGGAGATCAGGACCTCCTCAACATCATTTTCCACTACAACCCAGGTACAGTACCTTTTTATTGTTTGTCTTCTGTTAATATTGTCTACTTTTATTATGCGCAAGACAGAAAATGAAAAGCTGTCAAAAGCTATCCATCAAAGATGTATGTATGTATTAAAATACATTTTAATCACAAAATAGTCAACACAATAGTTTCCAAGTATTTGTATGCTAAGATTTCATTGTTTTTCCTCTGTTGATAAGCCAGTTTCGGTCTCCACTCTGGCTCAGAAAACACATGACTGTAGCTTCAGGCAGCAGCAGGCGGCATTCCAGCTGCAGCAGCCAGATGTGGGCATTCAGTGCCTATTGCTGTTAGCAGTATTTGTTCTGTGAGACGCCTGAGCTAAATGGAGTGTTTGCTTTGTATATTAAAAAAAAACAGGCGTGAAATTCAACAAAGATGCACGAGAAGAAAAAAAAAGATGTTATTAAAATCAAAGTTTCTGTTATTATTGTTAGCCACGTTTCCATTAAGTGGGTCAGCATGGTTTGGAATGGTGAGGTCTGAACTGCCAGATGTGTTGTATGGGTGTGGCGTGCAAGTTGTTATCCCTGTTATGTATAATAAACTATTATATATTTAGTGTTCTCTAAATTTTGGTGGGTGCTCCTGTCTCCTAGCAGTGGAGGTGAGACAAGAGCAGAGAAATCAGAGCGGATTAGCACAATGCTAGGGAAATATGTATTCAACAACTGGTGGCTTCACTTGGATTAATAAAAGTTATGGCTCAAGAAAGTCCAGGACCCTGAGCTGCCAAATAAGGTTGTAATCAGATTATCATTTTACTAATGAGTGTTACATTAATACTTAGGTACATATACTAAATATTTATTTTGTGTTATATAACATGGGTTGTCATTCAATTTTTTTTTTAAGTAGTAAAACTTGATATGGAAATTGAATCTTGCATTTGATGTATGCTAAAAAAAATTCAGGATCATGTATCAAGTATTTTGGTAAAAAAGTGCACAAACCCTGAAATAATTACAACCTCAGAAAAACAACACACAAAGTAAAAGGTACTTTTGATCCAGAGGAAGATCTGTAACTTGTGGGTTATCCAATGATCACTGATGCACGTCAGTCTGAAGCTCTCCCTTATTAACAATGCTTTTATCTTCCATTGCATCTTGTTTTTCACCATGTGGCACAGAAGTGATGACCTTTTGTCAAGCAATAAACTGACTTTTTAGCTTAGCAGCATTAGCAGTATTTCCTGCAACCTTAAGTGTATTTTACCACTAGTTTTGATACCACAACAGAAGGTTGCCAAAAAATGGGACAGAGGATATTACCATTAGAAAGTATACATAGATACCACTATTCAGAGTGCAAGGAAAAAGACTAGAATGAAGCAATTTGTTGGTATAGATTGGTTTTTGTAGAGTTTTAAAGGTACGCATTTGAAAAATGGAGAATTGTATAATAATGCAAGAACAGAATGTGACATGTGATTTGAGCAAACTCTATTTATGGAAATACATTTCAGTCTCAGGGCTTCTGGTGGCTTTTACAAGATAATCCTAAATGAATGAGGGTTAATGGAGATGTACAACAATAAAGTTTGTTTTTGTTTTTTTGTTTTTTTTAATTCAGTTTCTATGGCGTTTTTGCATTAGGACTTTAAAACAAATCATATGGTTCAGATGTGAGGTTTTCCACCTTGTTTTTCTCATGGAAAATGAGAAGACTATCTCCCATATGGATACCAAAGAGGAGGACTCGCACACTGTAGGACTTGCACGGGTCCCCCTCTTTGGTATTCATATCAGAGATAGCCTTCTCGTTCATGCTAATTCCTGCCCTACGCACCTGAAGACTATTTTTGAGGTGGTGTGCATCAGCCCTCTCACTTAGTTTGCATTCTTCTTATGGAAAAATGCATTTTTCAATGAAGATGACATCACATATCACAAATCAGATTTTGTCATTCATCAGTTGAGTTGTTTCAGATCAGAGCTCACATCCGTGTACGACAAGTGACATCTTATGTTAAACAAGTGTACGCTTGGCTCAAATTCCCTTTCAGCTCTCTTTGATCTGAAGAAGGTTTGAGGTTGGAGGGTCTGCTATAATCTGCCATAAATATTAACTGTAGCATTGTTTAGCAATGCCCCACTAGAAAAAAACAAAAAAACAAAAACCAATGCACACTGTTAAATTTTATTTTCTGCTGTGAAACAATTGACTGATTTAGCAAAAACTAGTGTGTTTTTTTGTATGTGTCTATATCTGGGATAAATACTGTATTGACGAGAATTAATACTAGATTTTTCTTTTCTTTCTTTTTTTTTGTTTAACGTTTTTTTCCACTTTGAACAGATCAGAAAAGGTTGGGTCACCTCATATTCAGGGTCATCACCCTGAATGTGCCCATCATGACAGGAGAAAATGGTTCCAGAGGCTTTGAGCAATGCAGAAAGATGCCAAACACTCAGAACAAAATGCTGCAAAAAATCAGGATCACAAACTTTATTGTCAGACACGAGTATAACTAAATTGTGTGCATTTCCAATCAGTGCAAAATCAATTAACTAAAAGATGTTTCCTATATTGAGAAGACTTCTTTAGTTATATATGTGTATGTATCTGTGTGTGTGTGTATCAGAGAGTTAGGACACACAAGAAACTTGCGCTCCAAAAGAAAGAAAAAAGGATTAGCATGCAGTAAAAGAAATTGACACAATAAACTATATGGCCCTGTGAACGTGATAACTGACATTTCTTTGGGGTCTTCAGGTGGGAACCTCCTTTTGTCTGTGTTTCGTTTAGTTTTGAATCCCACGACACCTCTAAGGGGCAAGACGGTGATTTCCTTCATCCCATCACTCGCCGAATACCAGCTCTCACTGCTCCCCACTAACACGACATGACCTTCATTACTTTAACTGCAAAATGGCTACCACACTCTCTACAGCACTGCCACCAAAGAGAACAAAGAGGAGAAGACGGGGTCAAGGAGGTCCATCTGAATAGATGGGAACACTCCCCCGCTAGATCAGGCTGTAAACCCTGCCTCCCCCCTCCCCCTAAATTCTACCATATTTTACACAAACGCAGCAACCTCCATTATCTTACCTACAAAGTATCTGGCACAGCCAAAACAACTTTGTCACCTTCAACAGACCCAGGCTCCGTACATGCCACCTCCAGGTAGTGACAATACTGATACTATCTTCACTGACATCTAGCAGAAGGAAAAAAAACCTCACCAGCATGGTCCCAGACAAAGAGATTCAAATAGGCCAAATAAACGTCCTGGGTTTCCTCCTCAGAGGCCTGGCTGGTGAATCTCATCTCACCCTTCCTTCACTCTCTCATCTTCATGAACAAAGTTCACTCAAACTAAACTGCTATTTTTATTTTGGTCCCCAACTAATACTTTTTCACCTAATCCACATCCACTGACTACATCTGGTTGCCTCATCTGGCATTTCTTTTACCATCTTCCTCAAACTCTGCCCACGTTCCCAGTTCTCCCAGTAATGAAAATGTTGATCTAACCACAGGGCTCCAGACTAACTTTTTTTGTTTTTTCCACTAGGGGCACATTGGCCACTAACTTAGAATTTTAGGAAAGCAAACAAAAAAAATCTAGGAGTGCACATGTCAAAACAGCAGGGAATGCAAATATTCACATTTCTAGTTCAGCTTCCTCCCCTTGGATGGATTTGCACCCACCTGCCTAACAGTTGCATCCTTACTCCTCACACAGTATGGAACTATGACATTTTTCATAAATATTGGAGCTTTATTATTCAAAGTTTGTATGTAACAAGTAATATTTTGAATTATAAATTTAACAGGGAGCCAATGTAATGAAGCTAGAACTGGTGAGATGTGATTTCCACACCCAGTTCGTGTTAGTACCAGTGCTGTAGCATTCAGAGCCTTTGAAGATTTTTAACAAGGCCATTTGTACAGCAAGGAAAAAATTGCATTACAATAATCCAGCCTAGAGGTAACAAAGGCATGGATTAATTTATATGCATCCTCCACTCATAATGTTTCTAATTTTACTATTATGTAAATGAAAGAAAGCTGACTTTATGACAAATTGTGACAAATATTCATCAAAAATGACACAGAGGTTCCTGACCGTAGAGGTAGAGGATAAGGTAATGTGATCCAGATTAACTGTACAGCTCAAGAGTGCCTCCTGGAGGTGCTTGGGACCAGTTACAAAAACTTCAGTTTTACCTGAATAAAGAAGCAGGAAATTTCCAGTCATCCAGGTCTGAACATCTTTAATGCATGCATTTAATAAGGTTATTTGATTAGCTTCATGTAGCTGCAAGAATAAATACAGCTGAGTATCATCTGCATAGCAGTGAAACTCTATGTTGTGCTTCCTAATGATTTCTCCTAAAGGAAGCATGTATAAAGAGTAAAGTGTTGGTCCAAAACCAGAACCCTGTGGTGCTCCACAGCTGACCCTAGTACAAATGGAACAATTATTATTTACATGGACAAACTGAAATCGGTCAGATAAATATGACTTAAACCATTTTAACGCAATTCCAACAACCTGCTCTAATCTACTCAAGAATCTGGTGGTTGATGGTGTCGTTGGTGACTTTGACCAATGCAGTTTCTGGACTATGATGAGGTCTAAACCCTGATTGAAGCTCATCATTAATATTGTTTCCACAAAGATGATAATTTAGCTGATTTAGAAAATTTTCCCAAGAATTTTAGAAATACAAGGAAGGTTGGAAATGGGCCTGTAGCTGGCTATATCATCAGAATCCATAGACATTTCTTTGAGTAGAGGTTTAATTACTGCAATCGTAAAACCTCCTGGTACATATCCTGTTAGAAGGGATGCATTGACAAGATGCAGCATTACAGAATCCATCATGGGAAAACATTTCTTAGCTTAGAAGGACTACTAACGATGTAGATGTTTGGGAAACAACTGAGGTTAATTCACAAATATCAATAGGAGAGAAACAGTCTAAGTAAAAACCAGTAGGTACAGCTGATTCCAAGGTCTCTGTGCTGTCTAATGTAATCCCTATAGTTGGTAGGAGAAGATGAATTTGGCCTCTGATGTTTACTATTTTGTTAAGAAAGAAGTTCATAAAGTCATCAGCAGTTAAATGAGATAAAAGAGAGAAACTGCTTCAAACAGGGCCCCTCAGCCTGTGCTTGTAATATGTTATGCAACAGAGAGTAAAAGGCAGAATTCAAAGGAAACAAAGAGGAGCTAGGGGGTACTTATAAAGTTGGGCCACTTTTCTTTCAGTTCTGCTGCCATCATTTTATAATAAATATAATAGGATATGTTCAGTATTGCAAACTAGAACATAAAAAAGAATTTCCCTGCATCCTAAACCATAGTTGGAGTTTCTACATGACCTGCTTTCTGAGCTGCTTTCATAAAGCGTAGCCAGGATTATGTGTTGCTGTTCATTGCTTATTTATCCAACAACCACACACAGGATAACAGGCTGGTACTCCGCCCCCTATTGTCCTGGAGATGAATTGCTTTACAACACTCTCCAAGCAATGGAGAAGTGTGGAAGGTTCATGTCTCTGTCAATCCAACTGCATGTCTTCGAAGTGACGGAGTCGGATAGCATTAACCAGGCTTAATACAGAGAAGGTCAAATTGGAAAGAGATCTCTTATTTAACAATCCACATTTAACCACCATATTTGTGTCTACTGATTTTAGCTGGAATTAAATTGAAGGGAGTCGCATCTTTTCCATGATTAAATTTAGATTTTTAAAATTTGGATGTTCTTATTGATTTGGAGATGCTTTGGATTTTCTGGGCTTAATCTCCATGTCAGCAATCCTGAGGTTCGTACTTACCCTTTCAAGTACAACCCCAGTTCCAGTGAGTTGGGACGTTGTGTAAAACCTAAATAAAAACTGAATACAATGATTTGCAAATGTTGTCTCTTGTAGTGCACCTGTGATGAAAATTACAGGCGCCTCTCATCTTTTTAAGAGGGAGAACTTGCACAACTGATGGCTGACTAAATACTTTTTCTCCCCACTGTATATTTCACACTAACTTCTGGTCAACTTATAGAGATGAGCTTTGAGCTCCCAAGTTACATTTTACGTTACAATGGCCCAGTACGGGTGACTGTTGGTGTACTTCACTCTTTGATCTCCTCCACCCCCCCCCCCACAGAGTGTCTCTTCATCTTTCCCTGCCAGTGGAACTACAGACCAGACCACTGCATGTATGGAAGTAACTGCAAAGAGGCTGAAGAGGAAGGAGTGTCCATCCTCCATGGCAACCGAGGAGTGTATCATGATGAAAAGCAGCCAGCGTTCAAAGTGGTTTATGATGCAATACATGAAGTAAGTATTCCAGAAGGGTTTTCAAGGGGTGTTACTGATGTGGTGCTGATGACTTCTGCTGGATAGTCTGTCAGAGATCCTGTCTAATAATCACCAGTTTGAAATTACTCATAAGTCATAAAAATGACTAAACTTGGAGGACAAAACACTCCAAGCTTGAAAACAAACCATCCATCCATTTTCTGTGAATCAGTGGAACAATTTTGGTGTCAGGAATCATGAGCTCTTTAGGTTCCTCCCCTATTGTGACATCAGCGCAGGGAAGACCCGTCCTGGCACCACCCCTCACATATCAACCCCTCCCAGAGCCCCCACCCACTAGATTAGTTGAAGATCTGCTGTTTTTGGTTTGCTGGTTTTACGAGCACCGACACCATGGCTACGAGCACAGACGAGTCACACATGAAGTGTTGTGTTGTTGGCTGCAAAGAAACACCTTCTCCCAGCCAAAGAGAGCAGAAGAACTGCATGGCTCCATTTCGTCTTCGATGGTCATGTTCCAGCAACAATCTTGCAGTGTGTGTGAACAACTTCAAGGCAGACTGCTTTGAGAAGCTGGGACAGAACACAGCAGGATTAGCTAGCAGACTTCTTCTGATGGAGGGATCTGGACCTACAGTCCATGGCAAGTCAGCAGATGAGGGAGACAGAAGTACTTTGAACTAATTAGTTTTGCGTTTCTGTTGCAGTTAAGCATGAGTTAGCTTGTTTGTGTTTGTGTATCCATCCATCCATTCATCATCTATACCCGCTATGTCCTGTGCAGGGTCACGGGGGTCTGCTGGAGCCTGTCCCAGCTCTCTCAGATCTCAAAAGGCAGGGGTGTTTTGCCGTTTAGCACAAGCTAAATGTAGCTGCAGGCCTTGTATCTTCTTGCAGTTATTTCTCCGTTCCAAATCGCAAATGCATCTGACAGCTGATTGAGTCATTTTGTAGCTGGATAATTTCTAAAAGTAATGCTTGTTGAAAGGTTGTCTATAGTTAAATTAAATTAAATGTTATGTTATCCTCAATGGAGGCAGCCACCAAGTAAAAGCCCGTAGTCTAAGCTAACGTTTGCTGCTGTAACCTCACTTTATAGCATTACTCAAAGTAACTGTACATTTCCCATGGAACTCGACACTAGTGGTGTATCGTTCATGAACGATTCATTCAATATCAACAATTCGTTCAATGTGACCTAATATTTTATATGACTCAGAAGTAAAGAGTCGTCTCAGTGAGTGACTCATTCATTTTCATGCAGTACCTTCCCTCGCCACATGGCAGGCAGCTGCATCAGATCAGTCAGCAGGACAGGAAACAGAAAGGATTCGTTCACGATTCACTCAACTTTGCGTCCGTCCTTAGGTCCTCATTCACTTGTCACATGACAGCCAGGCCGCTCAGGCTGTGTGACGAGCAGTAAGCACAACAGATCATTCCTACGGATCATTCCTACGGATCATTCATACAGATCGTTCTCTTGTTCACTTTTCACGTAACAGGCGGCTCAGGCTGAACGATTTGCTCTCATTCATTCATTCATTCATTCGGATTGTTCATTTGTCACGTGACAGCTACCTCGTCACTGTCGTGCTGTTAAACAACAATGGCTGGAGGATACAGGACACAAGTCACTTTGTTGTGGTCTGTTTCCTGTCCTAGCTTTTTACATGGTTTGAATTGCTTGTGGCATTTTGTGTTTTATACTTTGTCAGCTCAGCTGACGCAAACCATGTTGCCTTCAGTGTTAAGTGTTGAGAACCGCGGCCTTTTTTACAACGCCAACAAGAGGGCTACGGCGCCACCTGCTGTAAAAATGAAAAAAATGACTCAAAAAAAGATTTGTTAAACTTACTCTCCGAGAGTAATTGTCCGAGTCAGTAAAAACAGTCGAACTTCCCTACACTACTCTACACCAGAGTTGAACCAGAGCAGGTCCTGGCCGCTACGGAACCGTGGCTACTCTTGGCGAAACACGAACAAGCTCCAGCGGGTCTAGAGCAGCCGGAGTGGGTTCAGACCACAATATCACTGATGATGAGTGTCTTCTACAGCTCGGCAATTTAAACCCCTGAGGTTGCTGATTAATCCAGTGTGATCAATTACATCACTTTTTTAACATCACTGTATTGAAATACTACATTACCCAGAGTGCTCTGGTCATGGAAGCGGCCTAGGTGGGGTGTGGCCAGCAACAGCATATTTGCATTAAAGCGACAGAGCCCTTAAATGGCTAATACCTAAAGGGACTGAAACTCTCAAGAATAGCGCTGGTGAGAGTGATTTTGTGCAAAGAACTTCATGAACATGTTTGGTATAGCCCTTAGACCTATTCCAATTGTTGAAAAAGGGGTATAATAGGTCTCCTTTAAAGAATAAAGTTAGACATTGTTTCCTAATGTGTTGGACAACCACATGCTGCCTAAATGGGTTGATGATTATACAATTAATTTAAATCTACTGGTGTGCTATTAAAAAAAACTGTAATCTTAAATCATCCATCAGTGTTCATATGGTTTGAGATCTGATGACTGGACTTTCATTGCGTTTCTTGTATCCCCTGATGGACAGTGACCAGTTACTGGTGTCTGCTCCAAGAACCAGCATGCCATACTTGACTGATCCAGGGCGCATAGGACATGACACCTTAAAGTTGTTGGTACACATAATCAAGTTGTGGCATTGTTTGGAATGAGCTCTAGTAGCAACAGCAAACTGAAGGACAAGTACCAGGGAATGTCAGAGACAGGTGTTTGAAGAAGATGGAACCCCAAGAAAACCGTTTCCTCAGCACTGATGTGCTGCCTGCCGGCTTTCTGCCCAGACGATCCAGAACAGACTGCAAATTTTTGTACGCAGTTTAGACACAACTTTCTGTGCTGTTTTGCTGTAGTATGTATGTAGGAGCCATGTTTTACTTTACTAAGTTCATCCTCCAACCAGTAGGGGGTTGTAAATGTGTCTGAGGCTGACGCTGGCCCGTGGTCATGGTATCTAAGGCCACCTGTCACTCATTCAGGTGTTGTTCATTAGAGGAAAACAGTTTTTCTATTTGGTCAAGTTCCGTTGTGTTGCTTGTGAAACAAATCGCGATGAGCACCACTTTCTACCCTTTACTTGTGTACACACCTCTGTGATAATAGATTTTAGAAGAATTTAAGAAGAATTTTGATAAATTATTCTTGTGTACTTCATTAAATCTCAAGCTTTGCTCTTCCAAGAATGTGTTCAGAGTAATGCACAGAAACATATATCCCACATATGTTGAAATGTTCCTTTTGCTCCTAAAAAGAGCAGTTGTATGTTTTCATTCTGTGATACTAATACCCTAGTTTACATTAGACAATCTGGGTCAGATTTTAATTATGGAATTTGTTTTTTTTACTGGCAGCAAAGTCAGCTTTCTCTGTTCTGCTAAGATAAGCCTCTTAAAGACGAGCTAGCTCATAATTTATGATTAATCCAGCACCCTGCCCCCTCTCCTGCTAACAGTTTTAAATGGAGCCCATCACACACTAAGTGGTATTTACAAATTCTGTTAAACTGAAAATGCTTTGGGATCTGAACTCACACGGGTCCATGTCTCTGTCTCTGCAGTTCCCCTTTGATGAAAACATGTTCCAGTCGCTCTTCTATCCCATCCAGACCAAGTTTCTAGACACTGTCAACACCCTGTGTGGTCGGATTCCACAAGTCTTCCTCAAGCAGATAGAAAAAACAATCAAGAAGGTTTTTGAGGAAAAAGTTGTCCGCCACGTCAAACCACGCAAATAGCCCAACAAGAAAATGAACTTCACCGTGGACTTGTCATACCATTGTCTGACATATCATACTTGTTCCTTTACATTTGCAGTGTTCAACAGATGACAAGTTCCAGATTAAGGATCTCATGAACGCTGATGTTATGGTGGTGGGATGGGAAAGGAGCCAATGAATACAGAGAAGTGTGCTGTGCTGGTCAATGGTGCACACGATAGTTGGCTTGACGTTATTTTTACATCTTAGCAATGTATAGTTATAAAATGTGGGATGCTGTTGCAAAGACAGCGGGAAAAAAACATGATTAATGATATTTACTTTTATCTTTGTTATAAAAATAAAAGCATTGGCTCTTCTACAGCATTAAAGAATGCCTTTGTAAACTGAGCATCATTCAAGAGTATTTGGCTTTTCTTGATGAAATTGTTTCAATTATTTCTCCTCGATGTTCAGAGGGTATACACCACGCAGAGTTTGGACGGCTTTTCTACTTGAAGCAGTAGCTTTATGAACTACTCTTTAGAAATTGTGAATGTTTTTACCAGTAGCTAAAAATGTGAGCCTGTGTGAATGAGAATCATTCTTTGTTTTTGGTCTGTTCTGCAGATGCCAAACATCACATTCAGTATTAAATATATTACAACTGGTGAAATATTGTTTTGTTTTGTTTTTTTGTGTGTATATACATATATACATATGTATATGTGTGTGTGTGTGTGTGTATGTATGCATCCTAAATGCAGAATGTTAAAATGCACTTTGTGAATGATATTAGGCCTGGATGTGTTG
>JBAMYA010061348.1:0-27865 GCA_037176975.1 Arrhamphus sclerolepis | reverse complement strand
TGACATAAGGTGGCTGTGTTTTACAACATAGTGCCGCAGAGTATGGGGAAAGACCCTTCAAAGCACTCTGTAGAAAACCTACGGGTGACGTCACAGGGAGTTTGTCATTTAGTATTGATCTTCAATCAGTGATGGATGGTCTCCAGTCATTAGATATAAAATTCAAATTAAATATACAAAAAGCTACATTACAGAGGTAAAGAGCACTGGGGCAGATTCATCTCCTTCCCATCAACATCCACAGGCATTTTCCTGGCATCTCTCTTAAAGTGGGCAAAGCAGCAAAATAAAATAAAGTAAAAATGATGCACTCACATCACAATAATCAATGCTTTTCTTGAGTAGTCCAGGAGAGACTCATTAAGACGGATCTGACGGAGAGACTGAAGTCAACACATCTAAAAACAGATGAGCAAAATATTAAAATTAGTGTCATGTATTATATTGTAGATGTATAAGACGTCTCCAAGGTAACAAGGTATTACAGTTACAAGGAGTAGTAGAGTGATGTGATGTATACATCATGATCTGTAAGCTGATGATTTAATGAAAGAGATTGCTAACATTGATAATATGGAACAATTTTAACGCTGCTCCAACACTCCAGACATAAAACATCAGCCTAGGGTGTGAGATATAAGTGAAGTTTGCCTATGCATTTACATCCATCTGCGTACACAACCAGCTGCGTTTTGAACGTTTCTTGCTTCCATATTTTACAAGCAGTACATGCAATACCAGAGGTATCACTTGGGGGCAGAATCCACCAAGTGATTCTGCCCCCAAGTGGATACTTTTTTTAAGCTTCTTCGCTTTGTATGCATATCATGTTCTATGTATTAATTTATCTTTAATGCCCTTCCTGATACAAACCCCATTTATCTAGGCTTTGGACCAGCACTCTACATGACGGAAGCAATGTGGTGTTGTATATTTTGGCATTTGACAGGTATGACTACCCACTAATGCCTTATCCTGAACTTTTATATTTTCCCTTTATAGTAGCTCTGCTTTCTTTTCTTTCTTTCTTTCTTTTACAACAATAACAATGTGTTTACATAGTGCCTATGTAGACTAGGGACCACATTCCTTAATTATTAATGGATTGAGACGGAAAGTTTTTGGGGACCACCAAGATGTCCTAGCCCCTGATGATGACTGGATAATACATCAGTGCTCTTGGATCTATGCACTGAACTGGGTCCAGCACAATACACAGGCTTTCTTCAGAAAAAGGGGAGATTTTACTTGCCAGCTTTGCTTGCCATTGTTGCTCAGGGGTCATGCTCTGGGTTACTGTGTTTAAAGAAAATTTGTATGAGCGCTAATGTAACTGTATAGATAAATGGACACAGCATCTGGTCACATGACCCACAGATTTGTAAAGAGAGCCTTTGAAGCCCATTTTTCCACTAATTGAGAGGACCAGCATCGCTGAGAAACTAGCTGGCACACACCCAGTTAGCTGTTTGTAGCTTCACTGACTTAGCTTCTGCTGAGCCAGGATGAGACTTTATATTAATTTATATAAATTTTTCCCAATTTGTCCTAACATCTTAATTTCAAGTGTCGCTACCAGAAAGGAACACGCACTGCTGGGCCAAGGTTTGGCATGAAGTGAGGTCTCACAGCAGAAGCCTGTGGTTGAGCTCGGCACAACAAGAGCCTATATAGACTATAAATATGTTTAATTCTGCTGCAAAGTTTGACACTTAAACATGGAGATTTGCTCTGTTTTGCTCTGTTTTTTTGCAGCACCTAGTGGTCTGTTGAGAACCTGCAAAGAATGTACTTCCTGGTTGTTGTTTTTTTTTCTTAAATGGCTTGTTTAGCTGAAGAAGAAGTCAGCGGCTAAACTGGGGACATTGGACAGGAGTTGCAGTTAATCATCCCGGTAACGAGACCTCTGATGTTGTTTCAGTGGCCTTGTGATATGATTGCTGTGGTTCGCATGGCCAAGCTAAACTAAGCTTTGTCCTCAGATCCTTCCAGACCAATCACAAAAACATATTTGAGCTCAGAAGGTAATATAATGCTAAGTGGTATGTAGCTAAAACCATGACAACCATGGCTAGCTACTGCACCAAGAGCACATCCAATAACTAGCTGTCAGTCAATCACATTAAATGACGTCCTGGCATATGATTAGTCAGCTTTATTGCTGAATATACACAAAAAAATCCCCCAGTACAGCTGCAATGGATGTAATATGTAACCACAGATAAGGGGTGAAAAAGACTTTTGTACCAGACTGTAAATATGTTTAGTTCTGCTGAAAAGTTGGCACTTTTAACATGGGGGTCAATGGAGTTTTTCCTGTTTTGGAGCCAGCACCTAGTGGTCAGTCGAGGAACTGCAGCAAAACATACTTCCTGGATAAGCTTCCGCCTGGGAATGGGATGGTTTCTGCTTGGTTCTGAATAATCCAAAATATCCCAAACTAGTCTGACATTATTTGTTATACATTTTGCCATGAAATTTGATTGTGTTTCATAAATAATTGAGTTCAATACCATCTTAATTCTTATAGCTAAAGAGCACATGTTTTGTAGTCGATGTTGAATCAACAAATTGGACAGCGATTGGCAATCAATAAATATATCTTTGTTAGGTTTGGGAATCAGGGCAGTCCTTAAGTCATGGTGATAAATAGATTTTCATTTTCTAAACTTTCTGTGAAGGCTTCAAAAAGAAAAAGAACCAATTCATTAGAAAACGTTTTTTCTGAAGTCAGATGTTCGGTAGCTGCCTGCTCATTTAGATTTTATATTTATTATTCTTTAATGGAGCAAATACATTTTTAATCTTGTGAGGTGGTTGTATCACAAAATTCCGATTCATCTTTGTTAATGAAATTACCTGACAGTTGGTTCTAAAAGGGTTTCTTATTAAACATTAGTTTGTGTGATTGTTTACAGCTGATGTAACACTGCTGATGTAATGTCACTGGATAAACAAAACCGAGTAGTACCACTCTGACCAGAGAAGAGTCATGTCTCACTCTATTTCCGTTTTTAGAACCAACCTATCTGCTACAGAACGATAACAAAATAATAATACTAACACTTATATATTATCGATTTTTTTTTCGTCTTCTGGTTTATGTTTACTGACTTACTAACTAAATGCCCTCTCAAGTTCCTCTATCAGGCCCTTTCGAGATGTTCTCAGAAATAACAGCAGAGTGAGCCTCTTGCTCGTCTGTCAATCTACGTTTATGAGTTTCGAAGGTGTGGTGGCCCTGTTGCGCATGCTCACAGAAGGAAGATTCCGCGAGCCTCCACGTCTGAGCGCGAGCGGGCTGCAGCCAATCAGGAACGGCCACCGTGCGTTTGGAAACAACATTTCTCCTGTAAAGTCCCGGATGACAGCAGACTGTCTATGCTCCATACCGGTCACTCCACAGTTTCAGTTGGTTTCGCTTCTAGATTTTTAAAAAATCTTTTTTAAAACGTCGTCTCTTGTGGTAAATTTCGCCACAAGAATTGTTCATTTCTAATCTGTATTGTATAGTGAGCACAGTCGTCCTCGAGTCGCAGCTAACAGCGCCTAACTGAAAATGGAGGTGGGAGATTCACAACAAAACTCCATCACTCTGCTCATAAAAACACCCAGCCAGGGTCCGGAGGACCAGACCGTACACGGCGTCAACCTCAACTGGACCGTGAGGGACCTGAAAACGCATCTGTCGACCGTCTACCCGACCAAGCCGGTGAGTTAAAGTTAGCGGAGCTAGCAGGTGTGGAGGAATGTGGTGACACCGACCAGCTGCTGGATCACAGCTGTCAGCCATTTCCCTCTGATTGTCTGTTGACACCTTGAACACATGTTCAGCTGTTCTGCCTGGAAATAAACCAAAAAGCGTTTCAATCTGGCAGTAATTTTATTTAGAGATGCGCCGATCGATCGGTTTGTGATCGGAATCGGATATAATGATACGTTTATTCAGTTTATGCATCATATGGACAACCTTGTAAATGTGTTTATTTCTTTACTTATTCATGCATACGTCAACAAATTTAACCCAACTCTTAAAGGGCAACAATCCTGCAAAGCATGCTCAATATTATGAAGTTAACAAAGATCAAGAGGGAAATTTAAAAAGAAAATGCAGTCAAGCTCACAGCCTGCCTTTCATCCTTGATTAAGTTTTTTTTTTGTTTGTTTTTTTAATTGGCCAAAAAGGTGGAGAAAATTACAACGGTGCATATCTTTTTTTCCCTGTTTTTCTCCTTCTGAATAATCAATCCTGGGTTAATACTACACACAGCTCATCATGTAGTTAACTAGGAAACTTTGACAATATAACAAACAACTACAGGGATATCTTTGTGATGTATTTGTACATTTTTTACTTCTACTACATGGGGCAACATGCAAACAAGTACAGGACATTTTTAAAAGTAAGCTTTAAGTCTAAAATGATTTCAGTTGTGATTTTGAGTTTGGTTTCATAAGAGTTGCTCATGGAAAGAACAGGCTGTCTGTCCAAGCAGGTTTTTACACTCCTCATGTCAGTCTCTCTCGATAACTTGTTGCAGCAGAGGTTCAGATGGACCTCTGGCTTGAAAATTGCTCTTGTGAAAGTGATAAACCGGCTTTCTGATGAGATCCACTGAAAGCCTTTAACAATCAAAAAAAATAAAAAAAGGAAAGAAGAAAAGGCTGCTCCCACCCTCATCAAACAGAAGTATAGAGATTTAAATGTGAATATCAGATGTTATTTTCCCAAAAGGGACTTAACCTGTGGGGCAGAGGATCCAGAATGAAACTGAAAAATGTCTCGCTTCAAGTGAAAAGCCAAGTTTCACAGTAAAGAGAATGATCTGTCCAGCTCTTGGGAACTTAGCCACCTGTTTTGATTGTGAGGAGGCTCAGTCAACATGTGGCTCATCAGCAGCACATTTACTGTTAAAATAAAACACAGAGGAACATAATAAAGAATAGACTGAAATGATTAATCCCCAAAGGGAAACGATTTGTTGGAGTAACTGTTAATTTAAATATCTTCAAAAAGTCATTATAGATGTTCGTAGCTGCAGGAAGGATCTCCTCCAGATGTCTGTGTTGCAGCAGATTTGAATAATCTGATTTCAGACAGAATAAACATGTAACTCGGCTTCAACAAACAAAAAGCGTGTGGAGGGTAAAGAAAAAAAAAAAAAAGAGATGGCAGAATTTTTTAAAACTGATATATACATAAACCTCTGTTGTTGAATCACTGTGTTGTGTTCATGTTTGTACCATATGAAAACCAGAAACTAAAAGCTCATATTTGTGCTAAAGACTGTATTGGTTATGCACATAAATATGCAGTTGATTATGATTAAAGAAGTGTTTTGTTTTTCAGATTTTTGGTTGGAAGATTTTAGCAAGTCAGAGCCTCAGAGAAAACCAGTATTGGGTTTAGAATTTGTACCCAGTACACTGGCATCACCACTAAAGGTTTTAATGAACTGAAACCAGCTTGTTTTGTTTTCTTCAGGCTGTGAGCGACCAGAGGCTGATCTTCGCTGGGAAATTGCTGCCGGATCATCTGCACATTAAAGATCTCTTCAGACAGGTTGCGTATATATAAATATACTGAAAGCAAATCGTGAAATGGAATATCAGAGATTGATTCTACGTAAGCGCTTGAGTCTCGGACATGTCCGGTGGCACCGCTGAAAAGTTGTTGTCTGTGGATCCCAGTAGAGGCTCCTGTTGCAGCTGAAGACAACTCCAGCTCTCACCAGAGTTTACAAAGGAGTTACGCTGCTGCATGTGTGGTGTTAAACAAATAAACCCAGGACTTTATAATCCCCAGGTTTTACTCGTGTGTGTTTGTTTAATAGCCAGCAGTCAGACTGGTATTAAAAAAATGGAGCCTAAAGGTTTAAAAGCTTAAATGTTAAACAACAAATCAGAGATTATCTTGTCCTTAGTTAACACAAAGAACTTGGCGTCACATTTCCAAGCTCCAACAGAAATCCAATTCAAAAATTAAAAACAAAAAAAACAGTTGACAAGCTTTTTTTTTATATATATTAAGTTAGATTTTTACATTAAGTTTGGAAATAAGAAAAGGAAGTCTTCAAGCAGCAGACACTTCCAGATCCTTCCTAGATAGACTGTTACAGAGGTCAGGGTGGGTGTGGTCTAAGTAGGATATGGCCAATCACGAGGGCCAAAAGCATCAAAACTTTCCCCTGCTCAGTCACCAAATAGAGTACGGAGCCTGTGAGGGGAAAATTAATTAGTTTATCATATGCACTAGATATCAAAACAAGCTGTGTGTTATTTTAGGATGTAGAACATATTAAATGACTGTTTAATTTGTTAATCATATTTTATTAGAAAATACAGAGTGTGCAGTACTGAAGCTGACTTATGTTTAATTACATGTATTATGTAGTTTGTTTGTTTGTTTGTTTGTTTTTTTCTTATTTAGAAAATGTTCTTGAGGGTCGGATCCCGAAAATGTCATTATTGTGAATTTTACACCCCCAAATCCATGAAGTTCACTTTATTTTTCTTTTATGAAGCAATGCAAGTAATAAGACTCATCCACCTCCGTGTGGTTCCACTTTTCCAGACCGACTCCGTTCCTACGCTGCACCTGGTGTGTGCCATGAAGAAGCCGCTGGGAGCAAGACCTAAGGTGAGAAAATGGAGGCAGTTCCTCAAACCCTGAGCAGGGACTTCCTCAGAACGGTTTTATGGTGAAGAAAGCCTTAATTCTCTACGGATAATCTCTGCAAATGTCCTCATACGGCTGCAGACCACAGGAGATTTAAGGTTGATCCCGTTGGTTAAAGTTTGTTGAAAGTTGCTTGCAGCGGCTTTTTCTCTGCAGCAAGTTGTTCATCTAGAAGTCAGATTTAATACCAGCTTCCACGTTTTCCAAGCAAGCTCATTCATCTGTTCTGCGTCAGCACTCTTTACCTGCTGCTTTGGTGTTTCTCACTGGGAGAAAAGCAGAAGGTTTCACTTTAGTCTTTTGCTCCTCGTGTCGTGTTTTTTTACGTGTTCAGCTTCTTCGTGCAGCTGCTGAACAGTCGTTTCTTTTTCACTTCCACTGAGGGCCACATCAAAGGGCCAGTTGTCACTAACTACTACTCACCACATTTTTCAACCATTTTGTGACTTAAAATTACAATTTAGTGTCGTAAAATTGTGGATTTATTTGTTGTAAAATCACACATTTTTGATGGTTCAAAAAAAAAAGAACAAAAATCAAATTTTTAAAAATTATACTTGTCTAACTTTAAGTCCACTTTTTGTCATAAAATTGTGGATTTTGCAGAATTGTGACTGTTTTGGTTGTAAAATATTGACTTTTTTTTTCCTTTTATTTTATGTTGTGGATTTGACAATATTACAAAGTAAATTTTTCTCATTCTTTTGAATAAAATTCCCAACTTTTTGTTGTAAATGGTGACTTTTGTAGAAGAGCATGTTTTGCCGTGTATGATTACGTGGTTTTAAAGATTTGGGTTTGAAGAGCTGAGCAGCTGCTCGGCTTCACATCCCCCCCGACCCGCTGAGCTGGAACTGTTCCACGTCAGCAGTCAACTAGTTTCACGTCCGTTCAGCTAAAGATAAACTGCACTAGTTTAAACATGAAACTCCAGAACCTCCAAGGTCGCACATTCAAACCTGATCAAATGGAAATCTACATATTTGTCTCATTTCTTTCTTTAAAAATGTGCTCATCTGCAGACCAGAGACACAGAGCAGCTACATCCGGCCAGACCGATCCCCGAGCCGGGCTCCTCCTCACCGGTCCGGACTCCCAGCACGCCAGAGCTGAGGCAGAGGAGGCAGGCCTCTTCACCAGCAGACACACAGACGCCAGCAGGACCTCCTGCGTGGCCTGCTGCTGCTGCAGGGTAAGATGTGAGGAAAAAAGGGGAATTTTGATCAGGATACACGTCAAAGTCAACAGCGTGATGCAGGACGAAGGAAACGTGCAACTTGTAAAAGGGTTTTTACTTCACGCCTGTCAGCAGAGATGGCAAACTCTTATTTCACCCCGGGCCGCATCGTCACCATGGTTACCATTAAAGGGCCGGTTGTTCTTGTTGTCAGATTTCCTGTTAGCTCCTGGACTTTGTCACAGCCTTTCTCATGAAATTGAGACTTTTTTTTTTTTTTCTTCAATAAAATCACAGCTTTTTTCTTGTAAAATCACAAAAAAAATAGGAAAAGGAAATTTTGTGATAAAACTACATTTTTCTTTTCTTTTTTAAACAACCAAAGCTTTGTACTGTACAATCATAAGTGTCATAACTTCAAATTACATTTCTTTGTTGGAAACTATCGTTTTTCAACATTGTCATGTAAAATTACATATTGTAAAAATGCTAAATCTTCTATGATTTCAACTTTTTGTCTCAAAATCACACATTTTTGCTGATTTTAAAAAACAAACAAAAATCACAAGCTTAGATCCTTCCTGCCCACAGCAGTAATTATCTAAAATGAATCTTTGTAGAGTAGTTTGAATTGAATTTTGTATTTTTATTTTTCAATTATTTGTAAATCCTGACTTTCTGACATAAATCAGCTGCTCTCCACCTCCGTTATTCCACTTTTTGATGTCAGAACTGAATCAAACGGAGAGTCGCATTGAAATGTTCCAGTTAGAAGGTTATGATTGTCTTCGCACGCTCTCGTAAGATAAAGTGAAGTGGCGGGCCACATTTGGCCCCTGGGCCTCGACATTGGCACATGCTTTAAGAGACTGAATGGTTTAACGATCTTGTGCATTTCTGCTGTTTTCTATGAAAGCCTCACAGGACTTTAGCAATTAAAACTTTTCTAAAGATGGTAAAGAAGTGTCTAGATGGACTCTGGAGTTTAGCAGCACTCTGTCATCGACTTATGTAGCAAACACTCCAAGAAAAGGCTGTTTTCTCAGATGATTTTGTTGGACAGGAGTTGGAACATTCAGGAGATGCTGTGTTCTGTCCCTGCAGGGCTGCAGCGTCCCAGATGACCCAGCCAGCCTTTCCGACCTACTCACTGTACAGCCCTCAACAGCTGCTGTGGCTGCAGCACATCTACGCCAGACAATATTACATGCAGTAGTAAGTTTTCATTCATACACTGAACAATTAACCCTCTCTCATGTTTTATTCTTCTTGAATTTGTCTAACTCTGCTTTCATCAACAGCCAAGCAGCTCTGGCAGCAGCGGGCTCGCTTCCCTCAGCACCAATGACGACCGTTGGCCAGTACCCGCCCGTTCCCGCTCACCAGGTACCTGTCCCGGCCCCCATGGCCAATCAGAACCCCATTGACAACCTGCCAGCGAATCAGAACCCAGCGCAGGACGGCGCTTTCATCAACCCAGTGGAGGCCAACCAGAACATGAGGATGAACGCGCAGGGAGGGCCCGTGATGGAGGACGAGGAGGACGTGGAACGCGACTGGCTGGACTGTCTGTACTCTGCGGCGAGATTCGGTGTCCTGCTCATGATCGTGTACTTCAACTCCAACCTGAGCCGCTTCCTGCTGGTGATGAGCACCCTCCTCCTCATGTACCTGTAAGTCCAGCTCCTGGCTGACTATCTTTATTACCGACGACTCACCACTCCTGGTGTATGTTCATTCAGCGGTTTACTGATGCAGAAATAATAATCAGACCTGCCACTATACCAATTTTTATTTACTTATTTAGATGTTTACAACTCCAGCAAATGTACAAGTTGGCATCAAAACATTTGGGCACTTACTTAACTGAAAGGATGTTTGCTGACATCATTTTTCAGGATGATAAAGCTGCAAAGCTGATGTGGTAACTGCAGTGAGAGGAAGTTAGAGCTGCATTGACAAAAAATACTGTTAATTGATAATTAGAGTTAGTTTTTGTCTTGAACTTGGTTGAAAAACGTCACAGCCTCTTGTGTTGATGTTTTTCTTTCTTTAAATGTTCAGGAGGGTTTGTGCTTGTTGAAATGACTCACTATAATATCCAGTCCAGTATGAGTTATGGTCCTGTTGTTAAGATTTCCCTCATTCTTGAAGGAAATCAAGTTTAAATGATTCTCACAGAAGTTTAAACGCCTGTGAATTATAGCATAAAATCTTTACCAGTTAATTTTAGCGTGGTGAAAGGAATTGTCTCAGTATTGAAGTTCTGCTGAAGTCCCTCTAAATAGCAGAACTTCGCCACCTGCTGACATAAATTGGTATTTGCGTTGTCCCTTTGCTGAGAGGATATAACATGTAGGACTGTTATTGTAGTTCAGGTGGTAGTTGAACAGTTCTTCCGCTACATCTACACAAAAAAACAAGTTACAGCTTCAGGGAACCTGAAGTCTAAAATGTGCACAGTCAGGCGAACGCTACAGCACATCCTGGTGTCTGAGGGCGGCGCTTCATGTGTCATGTGAACACAGCAGCCCTCAGCCTCGGCCTTATTGGTTTTTGTTTGTTTTTTGGCGTAATCATTGAATCAACGGATCGGGAAGCGCGGCAGACTGCATCGTGGTACAGACAGATGTGTGTGTTTGTGTAGCCCAACCTTCAGGACATGTATCCTTGAAGGAGGAAAACCAAGAGCAGTGTTTGTTCAGACAGGCGGAGAGGGAGGGTTTACGTGGAAAAGTCGTGCTTTATGGTGTTTGAAAAAGAATTTATCACAAAAACTTTCTATTTTTTTTTTTTTTTTGTCACAATGATTTTTGTAAAATTCTTTTTTTTTTGTGATCTTTGGGGGAAAAAAGTTAAAATTAAACAAAATTTGCAGTTTTACAACTGTTGTAATTTTTTCTCAAAATGATTGGTTGATATTTTCCAGCAAAAAAAAAAAAATTAAGTTAAAGCCACAATTTTTGTGCCATTTCTGATATGACAACAAATATTCTCAGTTTTTTTGCTACAAAAATCTCAATTTTGTGATAAAGGTTGCTTTTTTTTTTTCTTCTCTTTTTTTTTTTTTTTGCTACATCTGTGATTTATTTATTTATTTATTGGGAAAAATTCTTTTTCTCTAGTCCAGGAACTAGCAGGAAATCTGACAACATAGCTGGTTGACAAACTAAAGAATAACTGGCCTTTTAATGGTAACCATGGTGATGATGTAGCCCAGGATGAAATAGTTTAACACCCCTGATCCAGGCTATCGCTGTGGATCATTTAGCAGCTAAAGGTGCTAAACCAACTAAAAGCAGACCGTTTCTTGCCATGTGTCTAACTCTGCAACACTGTCACCTTGTAGCTGAAGTTCATGTATGTTAATTTATGCGTTTATGCTCCAGACCATTTAAAAACAAAAAACATGCTGTTTTAAACTGCAATTTTTGTTCTTCTTTCCACACAGACACACTGTTGGCTGGTTTCCCTTCAGAAGGAGGGTGCAAGTGCAAGTCGAAGGACCCAACCACCTGCAGCCCCCTGAGGTCCAACACAACCAGCAGAATGAGAACAGGAACCCACCACTGAATCCAGTAAGAAACTCTTATTTTTTTTTGTCTGTTTATTCCTTCCAGTCCAGGTGAATATATCCTTTTTAATCTTTCGAGGCCTGTGTGTTTAAATATGCGGTCATGAGTTTTTCCCTTTAAATACCCCAGAATACCTCTAACGTAGCACGCTAAGTTAACCTCTTAGGTCCTGAGCATCTGCTTGAAAATTGCATATCCAGAATGAAATGAGTGTGTCTCTGCAAGCACAAATTTAAGTTTGAATTATTTTGGTGTCATATCAATGGGAACACGTGAGATTTGCTGAGATGTGTCGATATCAATGTGTGTGTGTGTGTGTGTGTGTGTGTGTGTGTGTGTGTGTGTGGGTGTGTTACTGGTTAAGAGTCAATGGAGATGACAAAAAACACAAATTATTTTCAAGATGAGTATCACTTTGGAATGATGCAGCAGTCTCTATAAACGTCTATGAAATCATACTGCACAGAATGAACGTCATCTCTGCAAAGATTAACTGATAAAAGCGAAGTAGAACAAAACTAGTGAGGCTTTACTTTACACAAGTCAGACGCCGTCTCCAAAATGGCCATCTGCGCCAATTCACTCACGCTCTTCATTCCATCCAGTACAAACGGGTCTTTGGCCTCTCGCTCTCTGATACTTTGATTGTGTTGGTGTTTTGATGCAGGTCTGTTGAGTCTGTGAAGTCTTAGCTTTCATTTGAGCGCTGTTTTACTCAATCAGTCTATTCTGTATCTTTAGAAATGTTGTGATTGGCTTTTCTCAGTAGTGCTGTGGTAATTCATTTAGTTACTATTTGAGTTGTTTTGGAGTCATGTGAAAAAGGTTCATATAGTCCTGTAGCCCAGATTATTCTTTTTTAATTTGATGTGCAACATCTTAAATTTTACGGCCAGATTAGAGCTGTGGTGGAGTCCAGCTTCTTTCAGTTAAGGCAGCTGGTAAAGGTCAAATCAGTCCTTCAAAGACGACATTTTGAGACAGTAATTCATGCCTTTGTAACCACTAGACTGAATTATGGTAATGCTCTTTATTTGGGGGTTAGTAGGTCCTCTTAGTCGTCTTCAACTGGTACAAAATGCTGCTGCACGTCTTTTAACTGGCACAAGCAAGTATGAGCACATCACCTATTTTAGCTTCACACCACCAGCTGCTCGTCCACTTTAGGATTCATTTTAAAATTATTCTATTTGCTTTTAAGGCCCTGAATGGACTTGCCCCACCTTACCTCTCTGAGCTGTTGCACCCCTACACTCCAGACCGATCTCTCAGGTCAGCTGACCAGCTGCTCCTGAAAGTGCCTACGTCCAGGCTTAAGCTCAGAAGGGATCGAGCGTTTGCTCCAAAACTCTGGAACGAACTACCGCTGCACATAAGACAGGCCTCCTCTGTCTCATTTTAAAACTCTTCTTAAAACCCATCTTTTTATTGCTTTTGACACCATGTAGAGTGTTATTCTGCTTTTGTGTTTTTATCTTGTTGTGCTGCACTTTGGAAACCTCTGTTTGTAAAAATCATACCATATAAATAATGTGATTGATCACTATATTCTTCTAAAATTAGTGCGTTGTTACACATTTGTGTTTGCTAAGTGTGTGTTAAGCGTTTAAGGTTTCTTGGGACAGGCCCACCTTGTTAATGATGGGTGGATCTGTTTGATATGATATGTTGTAAATGTTGGCTGAACAACGCTTCTTTCCTTTCAGGCTGACGTGCCGGATGCCAGAGAGGTGGAGGAGCCCGCAGCTGCAGCTGAAGGATCACAGGAAGCGGCGCCGATGACGGCGGTGTTAGTGCCTCCACACAGGGTGTCCGTCATGTGGACGGCGTGGGTCTTCTTCAAAACGTTCTTCTCCTCCCTCATACCCGAAGCTCCTCAGGGTATGGCCAACTGAGCACCTGAAAGAGACGGTGCAGACGCGTCGTTTTATTTCTCAGAGCTTCTCGGACGTTGGGTGGAAGAATATTTTAAAACGAAGGCGCTGCGTTAATGTGAGCGACTCGACTGCCATGCGGCCAGCTCCTGTGTGACGAGGGACTTTCTTGTGAGTGGGAAGCACAAAACACCAGCAATGTAAAGCAGCCACTGAATTGCAAAAAATGGAAAAAAAAAGATGGACAGAAACAAGAAGTTTGAAAATCAAAATAACCACGTATCCCAGCAGGTACTGACTGCTGGTTTTGGGTTGATTTACCTCCCATTCTGATGTTTTTATGTTTGATTACAAGATGTGTTGCTGGATAGAGTCCTTCCATGGCAAAACAGTAGGTGGCGCCTGAGAGTAAAAGACAAAACCCTGCCTACTCTGGGCTGTACAATCTAACTTATTCTTAACTCCATATTTAATGCCTGTTTTGATCATCTGAACCTGATTTCAGACTCTGAAGGGATTTGTAGAGTATGTTTGTGATTAAAGCTGTAAAAATAGAACAGATGTTCTCACAGCTGACGGGGGTTCCGACTGTAGAAGCAATGATGGACCAAAAATAATGAGTTTGACAACCGGTAATCCAGTAAATAATTCCTAAATGTGCCATTTTAAGAGCTTGAATTAAAGCTCTGTTCTTTTTTTAAAATGAAACGCAAAATAAGCTTAACATGGGGGAAAATGACATGCATGGCATCACAGAAGTTAAAAAATATTAGTGACAAAATGTAAAGAGGACTTTTTTGTTCATCAACTTGTATTTGAATCTGTGTAGTTCACAAAATGAGAAGTTTTAAGTTCATCAATACCCTGCTCCAGATCAGATCAGTTGTTGATCACAGTGGGAGACAACTAAAGTGAATAATTTTTTTATTAAGGAGCAATTAATGACTAAAACCAATCATTTCTGCCAATTGTTCAGTACAAATCTGTAAATATTTTTTTTTTTAAAAAGTAAATATATGTACACAAAGCACTTTACATGTATCTTATGCAAGCTTATTAGCAAAAAGAGAGGCTGTGATTTATTAATATCTTAAACTGTCTTTTAGTTTCCTGTCAAATACAAATATAAAAGCTTGTTAAAAAATGCCAACCTGTGTGTAGGTTTTAAAATTAAAGCTCGTTCTTGACACGGCTCTTACTTTTTGTTTTTTCTTTCTTTATTAATTGAACATTCCAAATCATAAACTAGAGGATACAAATCTATAAATCATTTATCTACCTGCCACTTCTATTTCACTGTTTCTTGTAGAGTGAACAGGTGCATAAACAAAAGAAATAAAGCTTTTTTTTTTAAGCTACTCTATGCAGCACTACCACTTCTGACCACAAGGGGTCTTAACAGAGCCACAGCCAACAGTGTGCTAATGAGTGGTGATGCTCTGGCACATCTTGCAATCCCAGTTTGACCCACTAGAGGCCAGCGGTGTGGACTCGAGTCAATAATTTGATGACTTTAGACTTGACTTGGTAAAATGTTAAAAGACTTCAAACTTGACTTGCAGTCTGTTGGCTTGAAAATACTTGATATTTGTATGCCCCAAACTCAAAGATGTTGTTTACAAAAAGAAAGTGACTTACCTGCATCACTTAGTTTTGTTCATCACAGCAATGCAGACTCTCTTGTGCACGTGCGTGCGTGCATGCGAGCACATATGTGTGCATGAGGTGTGAACTAATCCAAATATACCAGAAAGAGATTTCGTTCTTTCAAATACAATACTTCACAAATATGTTCCTGAGATTAATTTTGTATAGGTACAAAAACTTCAAGGGTATATAAGAAAAAATTCATTTTTTACAACGTGCAGGTGAAGGTTCACACAGTTGGAGACTTCAAACGTTGCTCAAACTTTGAAGTTGCACAAAGAACAGCAGGTGGTAGTCTCCTGCTCTGTTATCATTTACAGCCAACCTATAATTACACCTTTTATTAAAAGGACTTGAAATATGGAGTTCATGACTTGGGACTTGTCTCGGGACTAGCCTGTGTCAACTTGAGACTTGGCTGTCTTGACTCAAGTGCAGCCTGACGTAAGTCAGGGATAGCCTGTGTCGACTCGAGACGTGACTCGGCACTAACCTTTGTTGACCCAAGACTTAACTTGGGACTTTAGGACAAAGACTTGAGACTTGGTTCCACCTCTGCTGGACACATGCTTCATTGGGTCTTGTATCAGGAGCGGGACGTATAGACTTCCTTGTGATGTGCTGCCGCCGTGTGGACAGAAATGATATTGCTGTAAATAACGTGTGGAAGTCGGCTCCTCTAATGTGATCCAGTCTGTTTTGGTACTGCATCAAACTGGTAAAGGAAGTACTCTGAAGAAGTTTGTCACGTTAAAGTTTAAAACCTTTAACTTCTCTACCAGAGTTGCCACATGCTGTATAACAATGTATGTGTTTGAGGATTTGCAATATTCTTATGCAATAAATGTTCTCAGTTGATTTGTTGTGTTTTACTTTTGTAACTTGTGTTTCTGCTCATCTGTGAACAAAGAGTACCTCCAGAGTTTGCTGACCCCACGTTTGGGTGCAGGGACGTGCTGAAAGTAACCTTCGGGCATAAGAGTTGACGTTTTGTCCCTCAACAAACACAGTAGCTGAAGTGACCTCACAGCTGATGTTAGCGATGATAGCAGACTCAGATGTGTTCAAAAGTCACTCTTTCAGGATCTGTATGATGTTACGATGTTATTGTCCTATGAAAAGACCGACATTGTTTTGATTGTCTTTTAACGGTAACCATGGCGATAGTGTGGCCCAGGATGAAATTCAGTTTTCAACTCCTGGTTTAGAGGCTTTTGTTGCTCAGAAAACAGCAGAATAATCCCTGCAAATCAGTTTCAGTTGACCACTGTGCTGTAAAAAAAATTATAAAAACATACTCACCAGACACTTTATGAGGACCACCTTGCTAGAAGCGGGTTGGACCCGCCCCCTTTAGCCTTCAGAACCGTCATAAATTCAACAAAGTGTTAGAAACATTCCTCAGAGGTTCTGGTCCATATTGACATGAGAGCATCACCAGTTGCTGCACTTCCATGATGAGAATCTCCTCTTCCACCACATCTCAAAGGTGTTTTACACCCCCCCCCCTTTTTTTTTCTTCTAAAATTACAAAAAAGAAGCAAATTTTACGAGACTGTACGATTTAAAAAAAAAAAAAAAAAAAAAAAGCCTCAATCATTTTTTTCACTATTTTCTTCTTCACCTTAAAATTACAGTTTTTGGTTTGGAAATATCAACCTTTGTTATAAAAACAGGTACCAAAAAAAAAAAAATGACGCAAATGTTTGTAAATCCTGACTTTTTGACATCAGCCAGCTGCTCTCCACCTCAGTTATTCCAGTTTCCACGGGTCCACGCATGGGGATTTCTTTTTTCCTCTGCCACAGAGGAACAGCTAATAGTTAATGCGGTAGTTTGGGTAGTTATCTCATCTAATACACAACCACACAGACACTTAACCAGTTCAGTAACCTCTTATCTCCAGCTTGTGTTTTGCCTCCTGTGCCTACCCCTTTTCTCCCTCCCTTTTTTTTTTCTTTTGGCCAAATAAAAGTCGTTCACCTGGGATGGAGTTGGGGGACAACAAATGCCCTACTTAAACTCAGCTCAGGTTTCAGGTTTCTGCTCATTTTGAGGGAAAGTTGGTCCCGACTGGAGAGCAGGAAGACGAGAAAAGGTCTTTGTGGTCACAAGACATCATCGTGGGGTATTTAAACTTATATTAGCCTTTGCTTGTGGTTTTTTTTTTCTCTCACATGATGAACTGTCTTAAAAACTTCTGTGTTTTGCGTCCACAGCTCTCGATGCCGTAGAAAGATTTGCACTTTGACCATTTTTATTTGTATTTTCAAGCTCAAGCTCAGTCAGTGTTTGCTGCTCCGTTCCCAGTGTGAATCACAGAAGTTGTCTGTCTCTGATTGGATGGAAGACGGTGTTTTTCACCTGACAGCTGCAGTGCACTGAACCCTTCCAGGTTAGAAAGCTGCTCTCTTTTTCAAAGCAGCGACCGGGGGGAGTCAAAGAACTGCAAAGACAAGAGAAGGAGGAAATATCCGTAAACATGATGCCCAGAGAGGTTTTGCCACAACTGCTGTTCCTGTCCATGTTGGGGATGACCCACAGCTGCCTGCAGGACCCCGCCGCAGCCTACAGGTTCACTGGAACTGTGTGCAGGCTCACCTACCCTGCTGCTGTAGTGTGTGAGTTTATTTTATTACTTAATTTACAGCAGGCAATCAAAGCGTCCCATATTATCTATAATTTTTTAAACTTTGTTTTTGGTGGTGGTGGGGGAGACTGAGGTTCCATTGTGTTGCTTTAAGCTAAATAACCAAAACATACCCTGGGGATATAAAACCTCTCAACAAGAACAAGAGTAGATCTCAGACAGGGTTGTCAAGGTAACCTCCATTTCCGTAAGAAGAAGCTCCTCTGTGCCGCTTTAAATCGCTCCTCTGTAACACTGCTCTCTTTGATGAAGCTGAGTACATTAATTTACATAATGTCTATATTTACTGTCTCCAGTAGCGCATTTGTAATGTGGGAGCGACATGCTGGTGGGTGGTCTGGAGTTCTTACCCCAGAAAACATTTGATCAAGTAGATCCCATTTCCTAGCCTAGAAATCTAGACGTACCGCTGAACAATTTACATTTGCTCAGCAGATCCGTCTAGCTACCCTCCTTAATTATGCTCAAAAGTCTTGGGGAGCCAGTCAGATCAGTCTATCCTTGTAGGTAAAATGTTAGCTGTAGCGAGCTAACATTAAACAGAATGAACGTTTTTCTAAGACGTTTGAGCACACCAGTTATTTTCAAATGCAAAAACGTCAACAATTGTTGGATTCCATTTTAATTATACTGGAGTTTCCACAACACTCTCCTGTTGATTCATTTGCATCTCTCTGAATACGTCACCTTCTTTGTTGCTCTGATTGGTTGTGGCACGAACCAGCTGTGTGCAGAGGCAGTTTGAACAACAATCATTGGTCCCGCCTCCTGAATGAGGAGGTCCTATGGCTCGTTGTCAGATTTCCAGATGTAGATCCAATCCACACTGCTGTGGCTGAGGCACTGAAACTAACACAATTTATCACAATTGCTTTCTGATTTAGTTTTAGTCATAACAAAAATATAATTTTAATGGTCTAATTTAATCCTCTAGATCAGAGCTCTTCCTGTCCTGCATGTTTTAGATGTTTCCCTGCTTAGTCCCATTTGATTGGATGCCTTCAAGGTCTGCACAGGTCTGTCAATGACCCACTAATTAGAGCCAGGTGTGTTTGAGCAGGGAAACATCTAAAACATGCAGGACAGTGGGCCTTGAGGACCAGGGTTGAAGAACACTGTTCTAGATCATGTCTTTCAAACAGTAATGGCTTATATATACAATTGACAACACTCAGATAAATGCAGTATTTATACAAGTACACATTTTGGATTTGCAGTTTGAAAGTGATGGGAGTTTAGAATGAAGCTCCATGAAATCATATTTTACTGAAAACTGTCCAGCGGCCTTCAGCACTCACCTCAGCAACAGAACTCTGTTCCTGCATGCTGACCTGCCTCTGACTCTCAATATCAAGCTCCACAAAGAGATGGAGATGGATTACGATGTTTTTTTTATTGACCACTGAAATACATCAAGAAATTGTCATGAAACAACTTTAAAAAATAAACAGTGATTTCTAGCATCCCAGAATCACTCCCCCAATGTCAGCTCTCACTGTTCCAGCACACCAACACAACAACAACAAAACTCCATTATCTACACTACAAAATGGCTACCTCCACTATACTGCCAAAAAAAATGGCAACCACAGCCCAAAACCAGCTTTCACACCTTCAACAAACCCATAGAACCCACATACAAACTTTAGGTGGTGACAATACCAACACTATCTTCTCTAACACCTAGCAAGAGCAAACACACTTACCTGCATGGTCCCAGATAAAGTCAAGTCGGCCACATTTGTGACAAACTGACTTTACAGCTGGAGAAGATGTGCCTTAATGTTGCAGTATCCGAGCACAATGAGCACGATGGGTCCCCATTTACCCAGAGCTTTAGGTTCTGAGGGGATGCTAACACATCGTATGTAGCTGCTATCAAGAATCTAATGCTGCTCTCCTCCATACTCCACAGGTCTCTCCAACTAAACTTCGTCTTTACACTTTTCCAGTTTAACCACTGTCCCTGAAAGAGTGTCCCTGCCCCCTAGCCTGAGGACCCCTTATCATCTCGTCCTGTCTACGTACCTGCTCCACATCCATCTTTCTTTTCTCCTTTGGACCAGCTTTGTTCCACACCAGTTTACCTGAGCCCAGCCCCAAGCCTCCCCAACCAAACTGAAACTTCCCTACAATGTCTCCATGTCTAAGAGCTGCCTCTGCCTCCTGAGCTGCCACTGTTGGGTTCCATTTCCTCCCCTTGGATGGATTTGGACCCACCTCCCTAAAAATAACATCCTTACAACAGCGCTCCCCCAACCTTGGTACATTTAAAGTCCTCTGTTAAACTGGATAGTGGCAGCTGCAATATTCCTCTCCCATATAATGCTACACTGCTTAGACACCAAGGAACAACTAACCACTTAATTATGCAGGAGCAACTAATCTTTCCATTCTCTCTACAGTGAATACTGGAATTTGATCATTGAAAATGGCCACATCAGCTGTGGGAATAACCAAAACTGCAAACTCCACGTGCTCATCTTTCCTGATCTTTCTAGATCTATTATTATTAGAGCAAACATTTCAATACGTGAGCAATCTAATCTCCGTCTTGCATGAACCGTAAACAAAACACCATGATACCCACATGGTACTTGCATCTCTTTAGCAACACTCTCAATTACTTAAAGAGAATTTTATCCTACAAAAGTGATTTCCAGCTATCTAATGAATATATAAGTGGGAAACAGGTAAATTCAAACAGTCTTCTTCCACATTCTCTGGGATTAATTATCTCTTTAGTGGCATTTCTGTTTCTAAACACAGAAACCAAGACAACAGCTCCTTCAGCACAAATATCACTGTGTCCTTCAGAAACCCCTGCTAATATTTTGTGTTTATCTGTTGTTGGCAGTGAATGAGAAAACCACAAAGGTGATTGAGGCCGCGTTCCAACATGCCCGATACCCAAGTATACAGGGAGAGAAATCTATGCTCCTCATCGGCAAAATCTCATACGGCGTAGACAAGTGAGTGAACGCACTCGTTGTGCAAACAAATTTACACGCAAAATATTATGGTGTCATGTGCTGCTTCGTGTTTACCTGACCCAGTTTAGAGATTCATAACCTGTCGATTGGTCGGAGTGCGTTCGAGCTGCTTCCAGGGACGGGCATCGCCCTGGAGATAAGCAATGTGTCTGCGGTGTTCAGAGGGACCATCAAGTATGGATACGGCAGTTGGCTGTGAGTCAGCGTGTGACCAGCACACATTTCACTGGTTTACCAAGAAAATCAACAGTATTTACCCCTTTACTTTCACTTTTCTGTACAGCTGCAAATTGCCTGTTGTTCTGTCTTTTATTGACATATTGATTGCACAACTTTAAAAAAAAAAACAGAAAACTGTAGGAAGGAAGGTTTTAAGATGACACAAACACAGGAGACCATGGATGTAGGAATACACTATTAGAAGTAGCCCAAATGAGTTTTTTGGAGTTAAAATGTCAGTTAAATTACTTTTAAGAAATGTCGTCTAGCTCTTATGGTCTCCTGTCTCTACTGTTGCCAAAAACTAGTAACTTTGGCGTCCTGGTGATTTCTTTGTGGCAGCTTCATTTCACTGTCACACATCAACAATAACTAAACTATCTCCCAGAGCGGCAGTTGACATGTCAGAGGCATGTCGAAGGTAAAGAAAGGTAAAGAAAACAAGTTACTGACCAAGACGCCAAACAAGAAAAAATCCTGGACACAGTTTCCGGTCAAAACATGATTTATATAGACAAAAGTATGCACACACACACAGAATTACATTCATTAAATCTAAATATATATCTGTGAGTAAATTTGTACGGAAGCCCTAAAGGGTCATACATGCATACATTTTATTTCCCATTTTTTCCGTGATGACGAGTTATTTTTCCTCCGTTTTCCCGTGATAACGACATAATTTTCTCGTGATAACGACATAACTCCCCCATTTTCTCATGATAACGGCTGAGTTATCTCGTTATCACAGGAAAACGGGGGAAATAAAATGTATGTATGACCCTTCAGGGCTTCCGTGGATTTGCACAATAATCATTTCCTTTCTGAAAATCTGCTCCAGATTCTTGAACACTACACAAAACTCAGATTTGTTCATAAAAACTCGTGTTCTGTTACTGAATTCCAATTGAAGCTCATTAATCAGCATGAACCACACTCAAGAACCACCAAATAATGAAGTGTAAAACTGCGGACCACAGCATGATTTGAGTGATTTAGAAACATTCAGCTAAATTTATAATCTAACCAATCCAGCTGGATTGAAATGCTTCTGTTGAGACCTGAGGTTGGAGCAAAAATAATAAAATAAATAAATAAATGAAATGGACAATGGCTCCTCCATTCCCTTTGAAACCAAGACTTAATGCAAATATTTACTACCCTTCTTCCACCCTGAGTGCCCCGCTTTCAGATTGAGGGTCAACCAGGAAGTAAGTTTTGTTGCATTTCCTCAGCTCCTCTAAATTGGAGCAAATTCCAGTTGACTCCCATGTTAAAATGTCCAACCTTAGAGTAGAAAAAAATACAATCTCTGCGATGGACTGGCGACCTGTCCAGGATGGACCCCTGCCTTTCGCCCGAAGTGAGCTGGGATAGGCTCCAGCAGACCCCCGTGACCCTGAACAGGAAGCGGGTATAGATGATGGATGGATGGATGGATGGATGGATGGGTGGATGGATGGATGGAAAAATACAATCTGGTTAAAAAAAAAAAATTTTTGGTCTCCACAGTTTAAGATTCATGTTAACTATACGGAGGTGAATTTTTTCGTACCACATCAGATAAAATTATATAAAGCAATGAAGATGCCCAGACATCATTTGACATCATTTAATTGATAGCTTGCCCATCTGCCACTGGTTATGACAGCTAGCCATTGCTGTTAGCATTACGTGCTTAGCATTTAGCATGATGTTCCAGTAGCAAAATGTTGACGATGTTCAGGCAAAATGAAAAGATGTTAATATAAAGTAAAATGAATAAATCATCCTAGGTTTGCAGAGGCTAAGCCAGCCAAGCTAAAAACAGCTAACTGGTGGATGTGTTCCATCCAGCTTCTCAGTGCTGCTGGTTTCGCCTCTTTGCAACATGGCACCATGCAAATTGATTAAAAAAAAAAAAAAAGGGCTTCAAAAGCTGTCTATGCAAACCTATGGGTCATGTGACCAGATACAGATGATGATCCTAATGAGGGTTTGATAGCAGCTCCTCCAGCGTGGCTTGACTGAGGGACCGGACAGTCCTGCTAGATTATTTCAAGACCTTTTCAAGTGGAACACTGGGCCACAAATTGTTCCTATTTTCATAACTAAGAAGGAAAGGAATGAAATTCAAATAAATACAGTCATACTGAAAACAAGTGTCCGCTATAAGCCTTTTACTGACTATTCCACCCTGCAAGCTGTCAGAATTCATTCATTAATCATATATAAAACTGTGTTTGTTTTAAATCTGTGATTTGGAGACTGTATTTGATGCACAATTGTTCAAAGGCTGAACTATTTAACAACATTAAATGTCACTGGAGATGAAAAGATTTTTAAAAAATGTTCAAACTAGTACTAACTCACTAACCTCTTCGACAGTCTTTGCTGGAACATAAAAAGATTTAACTTCAAATTTAAGATACTAGGTATAGATTAATATCAATTTTATGATAAAAATAATGAAATACTGACGATAGCACTGAGGCCATTAGCTAAGTTAGCTCCCTACATTTTGGGGTTTTCAATGTTTTTCCTTTCAGTATTCACCAGTGTTGTTGGTTATAGTTGTTTAATGGCACAGATACATGGGTCAAAGTCCACCAAAGTTTAAATAAATTAAATCTATTCAAGTTTAACAGGATATTTGTTTTGTTTCTTAAACTTCTGAGTTATTTCCTGTGAGTTAAGGTTTTTGTCCATAGTTTTAGTTTTTGTCATGTGAGACTCCAGGTGGCACTAACAGACTTTGTTAACTAAAAGTAAAATCAGAACTAAAATTCTTTGAATTTATTGACATTGTGTTTCTCTTTTACCTAGTGTCAACATTGCACAAACTATTGACTTTGAGATTGAGTCTCAGATTGATCTTGGAATCAACCCAAAGCTTTGTAAGTCTTTTATGCTTTTACATGTACTCTAATACAACTTTGAAGTACTTTGAGATAAAAAAAAAAAAAAAAAAAAAAAAAACTTCTGTGTGGTTGTTTGCATGCTCTACCCATGCTTACATGTACGGGTACTCTGGCTTCTTCTCACAATCCCAAAAACATGCATTTCAGGTTAATTGGCTATTCTAAATTGCCTGTAGGAATAAGTATGGGGTCCTGTGATGGACTGAAGACCAAATCAGGGTACCCCCTGCCTTTCGCCCAGTGAGAGCTGGGATTAGGCTCCAGTAAATCCCCGTAAGCCTGCACAGGAATACACGGGCAAAGATAATGGATGGACAAGTTTAAAAATACTTAAATAAGACCTAAAGGGAAATTAATTACTTAATCTCAAAACATACAAATGATTTGTCTTAACATCTGTGCAGCCATTTGATAGTTGTTTTTTCTTAAGTCATTAAAAGTGACATTTTCCAATGATGACAGTACAATGGCTGCAGCTTAATTCAGCAGTTTTGTGGCTGTAAGTGCTGGTATTATTCTGTAGACGCCTCTTATTTACTACTTTTATCTCTCTTAACATGTCCCACCGTCAGTCAGCTGTTATCTATCTATCTTTTGTCAGACTGTGGTGAAGGGAAAGTAGCAGCAGACACATCAGATTGTTATCTGAATTTTCACAAGCTTCGTCTTCACCTGCAAGGAGACAAAGAGTAAGTGGAGAAAAAAACAAACAAAGAAAAAACACCTTATTGCATAATGCATTTAATGACCGCCTGGTGTGAGCCTGATAATGTGCGTTTGCTTGTTGTTGGTCAGGCCAAACTGGCTGAAGAAACTCTTCACCGACTTTATCACCTTCACTGTTAAGCTGGTCGTTAAGGGACAGGTGAGGGTGAAAAGCTTCAAGTTTGGCAGTGTCTTTTGGTTGTTTATAAGACTAAATCAATGGCACATCTCTTCCGACATGCAGATTTGTAAGGAGATTAACAAGCTTGCAGACATAATGGCTGATTTCATACAGGACACAGCAGGTGAGTAAATGCATTATTTTATGTGCGTCTGTGTGCAGACTTGGTCAAAGTTATTCAAACCCTTCTACTAGTCAGTCTAATGCCTTTCTAGCAACAATTTCTATTTATGTTTGTCTTTAAGTTATACAAACTCAGACCTGAAACTCCGCTAGAACCTTGCATTAAATTGCGTCATGAGAAATCCAATCACAAGTCACCAGCACAACGCACAAGTTCACACCTGACATTAAAATGTGCATCCAAGTGCGTTTTGAGTTGTTGGATCTTAATCTGTTTCGGATATTCAGACCTTTAATAGCTTGGGCAGCTTTTGATCAGATTTCTAAGGACACATTTTAATGCGAGGTCTGATTGGTGTCTGAGAAAGATTTTGAGAATTTCAGGTTTTATTCCGAAATTCCAACAAAAGTCAAGTTATCTCATATTGTGTTGTGAGATTGGGATATGGAGGATTGTAAAAGGCTGCTTTCCTAACTCCAGCCTAGACATTCCTCTGCCTTAAGGTAACAGAGAAAGAAAAAACATTTGATCTTGCCTAATACAGTATTAAACTGGTCTCTGTGGTGGCTTGGTAGTAGTGCTTACACCTACAGTGTGGGGTAAAAACTAATATACCAAACTAATCAAACTGCCTCTCTCCTCACTTCTTCCTTTACCCAGCTGGCTATCAGCAGGAGGGTCCCCCTTATAATTGATCCAGGTCCTGCTCTAGTTTTCTTCCCAAAGAGGGAGTTTTTATCTTGCCACTGTTAGGCTTTGCCGTCTCCTCGGGGATCAAGCTCTGAGTTTCTTCCAAACACCAAACACAGCTTTGTCGTAAATAAACGCAATATAAATAAAGTTGAATTGAAGTGAATTGAATCATGTAGGTCATAGCAATGTGGTGACCCTGAACAGGGAGCAGCCAAAGACAAAGTTGTTGTTGTTGTGTTTACAGTATTAAACTGTTAATATTAGCCCTCATTTGTAAAACGTAACCAAAATTAATATGTGTTTGCACAAGGAAATTAATGTCTTTTTCAGTTTCATGACAACGGTAGTAGGTCTCAGCGTTTCATAGTTATGAAGAAAATCTACACCTGCCTCGAACTATGCTTAGCACATGTGTAAATAAGGAGTGGACATAAATATTGATTGTAATTATCAGACTTTACAAGATGAACGTGCTGTATGGTCTTCAATTCAATTCCAATCAATTTTATTTATATAGTGTCTATTACAATACAAATTGTCTCTAGGCACTTTACAGAGGCCAGAGCATGTCCTCATAGCAAATATTATTAAGTTTTAATAATATTAAAACGGAGGAAATAAAATGTATGCATGTATGGCCCTTTAGGGCTTCCGTAAAAAACAATGGCAAGTTAAAAAAAAAAAAGAAACACTTGTGGGAGAAAAGCCGTTGAGCCAAACAGTGGCAAGAAAAAAACTTCCCTTTAGGGGAAGAAACCTTGAGCAGGACCTGGCTCATAAGGGGGGACCCCTCTGCTGAAGACCAGCCGGGTAAAGGATGAGAAGAGAAGGAAGACGGCAGGAGGACAGAGAGAGTGAGGAGAGGCACAAATATACTGTATAGAAACGTGTAGAATGCAGTCGCTGAGGTGCTCAGAGGGTCAGAGTGCAGGTCAGCATGTTATCTAACGTCTAGAGTAAGTTTTTTAGTATGGAAGTGATTTATCTGCAAATCTACTCAGAGATTTACTTTACAGAGACTTTATGAATGAGGTTTGTTATGTTTAATCCATTTTGTCAGAATGCTGCTGGTTATTTCTGTTTACGTGTTTTACAGCACATTTCCTCAGTGATGGAGGCATCAATGTGGACATCGGTGTAACTGCTGCACCCGTCATCACTGCTAACTACATAGAATCGTACCACAAGGTTAATAAAACATACAAAATATTACACATTTCTTCTTCAACTTGCATTCAAGAATTATTGCCTTGAAACAAAAACTTTATTTTGTTCAGATGATCGACTAACATAAAATATCAATGAATTGCCTTTTTTTTCACAGGGACACGTTATACAGTAAAATCATGAATGTAATCTTTATGAAGAAAATTACTTCACGAAAGAAAAATCTTATTTTCTAGCTTTTTAGTGGGGATAAAAGCTGGCTTTACATCCTTCTCTTTTCATTTCCTCTTCCAGGGTCTGACCAACTACTTAAACTCAACTTCTGTGATCAGTGACTCTGTTTTCCATCCAAGCCAGCTGACGGAAAACAGGATGCTCTACTTTTGGTTTTCAGGTCAGCAGCTACGGTTGTGCTTTGAGATTTGGAGCTACAGGTATATAAAAAGTAGTTCGCAAAAAAGAAGTTCCTGGAATGTTTTAAAACACGTTTCATCCCAGGCCACATCAGTATCTCCGTTAAGACAAAGAGATGGTTATTCTTCTAATTGGAAAAGAAACGTATATTCTGGGGGACTTGGAGTCCAGGAACTTGGAATTCTCGGTTCTTTTGCTTTTCTTAGTTTACTTCATTGTTTGGTGTAAAAGCACATCTGCTATGTTAGCGTACAATATCAAATTTGAAATGCTTTATCCTTAAATCGAAAATTTATTTATGTAAAATGGTGAATTTCACAATATCCTGTTTTTTTTTTGTTTTTTTTTATAAAATCCCAAACGGCAAAAATCACAACTTTTCATTGTAAAATTTCAACAAATTTTTATTCATAAATTGTAAATGACCAAAAATCGTGAAAAAAATATCAACACTTTATTTTTAAACCAAAACTACTGTCACACAATCATGAGATTGAAGTCATGATTGTGCGACATATGATCGTATAGTCATGACACCGTGTGTCATGATACGACATATCGTTTTTAACTTAAATTTATTTTTTCTTCATGTAAAAAAAAAAAAAAAATCAACTTTTGCAAATTTTCAACTTTTTAACATAACACAGTCCTAAAATTGAGAATATTGTATTTTTGCAATGTTTAGTCTGAAAAGAAAACCCTCATTTCTTTTCTTTTTGTAAAAAATACTTGTAATTGCAATTTCTGTCATAAAAAAAATCTAACTTTTTTGAAAAATTTCAACTTTATTTAAACTTTACTGTAGAATTGCAGTTGTCACAAATTTTTGTGCTAAAATAGTCACATTCCTTTGTTAAAAAATAAATA
>JBAMYA010061333.1:0-27868 GCA_037176975.1 Arrhamphus sclerolepis | reverse complement strand
AGTGAACAGAGAGGGTCTCTAGGTGGGACATCCCTCTTTTTCTCTTCATTATGATGCTATAATTGTGTATTGCATACAGTGAGATAAAAAGAGAACAAAGAACATATCATGTCCTGTAAAAGAGAGACCCCAAGTTTGTGAGTCAGTCTGTTCCGGAGCTGACTCGTGCTTTGTTAAAGCCAATATTGTATCTCTGGATTCTGGGAGTTTTTGACTCAATCTTTGGGTCTTGCTCTTATTTTTTTTATTTTTTAAGATTGTTTTTTCCTTCCCTCTTCACACTTGTGGGGTACCCCAAGGCTCCATTTTTAGCCCGTTGCTGTTCTCCTCACTTGTGTATGTGCTGCATTTGGCATCAATTCATTGTTTTGCAGATGATATTAAAACATATTTACCTATTAAATCTAGAGTTTCTGAGAGCCCCTGGTGAGCTTCCCTAGGTGGAATAAAAACTGGTGGGACCTGAACTTTCTGCCTTTCAGTGAAAATAACACAGAGATTGTCATATTTGGTCGCTTGGATCAGGTAGAAGACTGTGTTGTCACTCTTGGTCCTTTGGGGTCATTTACTCATTTGGGTCTGATTTTCAAAAACATATTTAAACTTGACAAACAAATCAGTTCTGTTGTCCAAACCCGCTTCTTGCAGGTACATCTGTTGGTCAAAGTGAACCAACAGATGTGTGGACCTGGATCAATCAATCAATCAATCAATCAATCAATCAATTAATCAATCAATCAATCAATCAATCAATCAATCAATCAATCAATCAATCTATTTGTTGTATCCAGTCAGTGCAAAATGCTCCCACTTGGCTCTTTCCCGAGTTCTGGCATCACTGGCTCCTTATATTTAAAATATTATTGCTTATTGTTAAGGTTTTAAATGGGCTGGCACCACCATACTTGTCTGATAGTTTTCTTTGTTCCGCCTCAGTCAGTGTGCTAAAGTTATCCGATCAAAAGATCCTTGTAATTCTGAGATCCAGACTCAGACACTGGCTTGTCTTTTTTTTTTTTTTTTTTTTTAGTTTTCAGTGCTTTGTTTGGGTCTTTTCTCTGTTTGTCTTGATGCACATTATTTATGTTCCTTTTGATTTTCCCGTGAAGCACAGTGTTCTGTATAAATACATCAATTTGACCTTGACTTTGACATCTTCTGCAAAAAAAAAAAGCAGAAATGAAATTGTGAGACCACCAAAGCAGACCGCCCCAACCTTATGGCTTCACTTAGAGTTTTTTTTTTTTTTTCATAGTTGCACAAAAAAAAACATCAGTTACAAACCAAAAGTATAGAGCTAGTCCAGTATTGTTCCACCTCTGCATAGATTTTACTGGGGAGGCCATGTACAATAATCTTCTGCAATCCATAAATAATTTAGCTTCGGTTTTCTTTGTTTAACTTGAGGCTCTTTAACTCCTTTAAGGACTTCTGTGAGAAGCTGATGACATTATAAAACATTCATATACAATTCAAAGGATTAAATGATTTTGAAAGTGTTGTGTTACACAGCTGCATGAATGTGTGTTTGGAGAAACACTCCTGTGGGTGATATTTTTCCTTTTCCCAGCTGCGCGCTTTATACGCTCTTTGTCTTGGATTCCAGTCCCATTTGGATAAATCAAGCAACTGGAAATATCTAACATGTCACATTTGCCTTGTTGGAGTCAGAAGACGAGATGCGGCTGTCTCTGTAAAAGTTGCCAGTAAAAATGCATCCGATTCCTCCCATCCATGCTGGGAAAAACATCAGAGCCACGTTTGGAGAAAACAGGTGAAAGCAGTTACGTGTGACAGAGCTCAGTTATGCAAAGCCAGATGCGCTCAGAACCCGATCTGATTTCTGAGTCTTGTTCTTGCGTGCAAGTGTCTGTTTGCAGAGGAATTTCTGATTGACTTCCGGCCTGTATCTGGGGTCTGTTTATTGTATTGTATGTGTCTGCTTTTTGAGTCTGCACACAGTTCAAAATAAGAGGATTTTAACACAGCAAGCTGCTTTTAAGCATTCAACAGTTTACCCTTTGTACAGCGATGATGTGAAGCTCCTTTGCCACAGATTCAGACTTCCATTTCTGACCCGAGGCAAAAAAAAAAAAAAAAGCTGAGCACGCCATGGAGCCAGAAGAGAAGAGGCCTGTGTATTAGTCTGGAAACTTGCCAAGTCTCTTGTTTTATTGAAAGAGTTGTGGTGCCTCTAATGTTAAACAGATGGCGTCAGGATCGGGATACGCAAACAGATGATTGGGAATACCAGGCACTCAAAGTGCACCTTCATGCGCATTCCTGTGAGATCTCGAAATGTCACTCTGGTCCTCTGCAGGTATGGAGCGATGCAGGAGCTCAGGTGTTATACTCCTACGCCGTTTGTCAAGGAGTCCTAACAGCTCTGGGCAGCTACAACAAATACAACAACAACTGCTACAGGTCGGCGTCCTGACAACAAAACATCAGCTGTTTCGCATGTGTGCATGCTCTTGGTTGGCACTGGTTTGACTTCTCGTCCCACTGCAGGGATTGCCTGGCGCTGTGTTGTCTGAACAGCGCCACCAGCATCTTTGTTGGGTTTGTGGTGTTCTCCATCCTGGGGTTCATGGCTCACGACCTCAACCTTTCCATCAACAATATTGTAGCTTCTGGTGAGTTGATTAAACTTCCTCCACAACATGTGCTCGCTTGTTTTCTTTTCTTTCTTTTTTCCACAGTCGGCTTTGTGGAATCTATATCCTAAAACAGATGCAGCATTTATTTTGCTTTTGATGGAGCCTTTATGGTGAAAGTGACTACAAATGTCCACAAGATGGCACCTTATGTTTAGATACTGGTGCCAAAGTCAGATATGAAATTTTAAAAATGATGCTGACACTCGTTCTTTCTAAGTTTTATCCGTCTTTGACTTTGTTTCTTATTTTTATTTCAGCTTTAGAAAATGATTCAGAGTTAAGCCTCTCTGAATCTAATGTTTGTTTTTTGGAAAAGAAAAGAAAAGAAAAGAAAAGAAAAGAAAAGAAAAGAAAAGAAAAGAAAAACAGTAGATATACATACTGTATACAATTGAAAAACGAAAAATATGAGAGATAGAATGATGAAATAAAGTGAAAAAAAATTAAATAGTAAAATAACATAAAATAAAGCAATAATATAAATTAAAATAAAAATGAAATAAAGATGAAATAGTGAAATTAAATCAAATGATTAAAATTCAAAATAGAATAAAATAAATAAAAATTAAAATCAATAAAAAATGAAAATATAAAATAAGATAATTAAAAAATATTTAATTTAACTGAAAAATACTTTATTAATCGCTGAAGGAAAATAAAATAAAAACACATACAATCTAGATTAATATCTAAGTTAGAATTTTGTTTATTTTGTTGTTTGACCATGTTTATTCAGAGAAAAAATAATGTGGGCAATACGAAGTACCCCCTTGCGTATGTCTACCACAGGATTTAAGGAGCAGCCAGGTGCTGCTCAGCAACTGATGAAGTGCTCATCAGCAGGTGTGCAGACATCTATAAAAGCAGAGTTCTTTTTGGCAGTTTGCTGGTCTGGAGCGTTCAGTTGTGTGTTAACACAATGCCAAGACAGAAAGACAACATCAAAAGTCTTAAAACAGCAATTGTTGGTGCACATTCATCTTGAAACAGCTATAAAACAATATTGAGACAGTTTGGAGTCCAATATTTTGCAGTGAAAACGATTTTCCAATCTTCATCAGGAGTGGACATCAAATTTTACCCCAAGTTCAAAGTAGATACAAAAGCCCAACAGGCCTCACTGTTGTTAAATGTTAAAGTCCATGACCATAGTGGTTGCCACTGGAAACAAACACTAAAACTTCTAGAACGATAAACTACAGATGACAGATGAGACCAAACTGCAGTTGTTTATCTCCATATCTGCTGAAAACCAAATATGGCATTTCAGCAGAAACACCTGTCAGGCATGGTGGTGGAGACGTGATGATTTTGGGTTGGTGGGATTACGTGAAACACACACAATTACCTGATAAATTAATGTAATTTCTGCACCATGCATTTGTCAATACACGATTAAAGCTTTGTGGTTTCCGATGTGATGCTGTGAAGTCATTTGGGGATAAAAGATGATGAATAATAATTACATCCACATATGCAATACAGGTCCTGGTCTCGTCTTCATAACCTTTCCCAAAGTGTTGTCGTTGCTTCCTGGCTCATCCTTCTGGGCAGTGCTCTTCTTCCTCATGATCCTGTTCCTGGGCCTCGACAATCAGGTGCTACTGGGAACGTGCACCACATCATGACCATCGCTATCGCTGTCTGAATACCGTCTAATCATCTGCTTGGTTCTTGTAGTTTGTGCGCATGGAGAGCCTGGCCACGGCCATCACTGACCTGTTCCCAGGCCATCTGAGGAGGCCGGGCGGCAGAGAGATTCTGGTCCTGGTCATTGCCGTTGTTTGCTTCCTGTTGGGTCTCCCCCTTATTACTGAAGTAAGCCGGATGTCGACGTGTCGGCAGTGACTGTCCAGTTGTGTTTTTACTATTCAGAGCAGGCTGATGGTTGAATATTCAAATAAGAAGTAACTCAATGTGTTTCCGCTCTTCACGACCCAGGGAGGGATATACCTCTTCCACCTGGTTGATATGTTTGGTGCCTGTTCAACCAGCTTACTGATCATTGCTTGTGTCGAGACCATCGTTGTTGCCTGGATATACGGTAAGTGTAAATGCTGCAGTAAACCACCACAGAACCTTTTTCTAGTCTGCTCTTTTTTCTTTTTTTTAGGTACTAAAAGAGATGCAAAGACTTTTACAGTGTTTTAGGGGACCCATTCAAGTTTCTGTATGGGGACCATTATTTTGTAAAATTAAATGGATAAATAATTCAGAAATTGTATCTTCAGAAACAAATCTGCAATTTTACAAGAAGAAGTTATGAATTTATGACTTTCTAAACTTGAAAGTTTTGTGAGATCAAACTCAAATTCTTACTTTATCAACTTGCAAATGTCACTTGCAATTTGCAATTAAAAAAAAAACAACAACCAAAACCTCAGCAATTCTAACTTCATAAACTTGCAATTTAGCAAAAGAATACTGTAATGGTAAATGGCTTGCACTTATATAACGCTTTACAACTGTATTTCTACCACGCCAAAGTGCTTTACACTGTAAGCATTCACCCATTCACACACCGGTTGTCAGCGGAGCTGCCATACAACGCCGCTGGCCTGACAACCGGGAGCAAGCAGGAATTCACTGTCTTGCCCAAGGACACTTTGGTGTACCCAGGACAGGGCTCGAACCACCAACCGCCAGGTTCATGGCTGAACCCTGTACCACTGAGCCACCTTCCCGTAATGCTGTTTTGACTATTTTTTGAGAGCAAACTTAGGAAATCTGACACTGTTAGTTGGCAAGATTTCAAGAAATAAAATGGAATTTCAAATTTTTTGAGAATTTTGACTTTATAAATTACAAATTTTCAAGAGAAAAGAGAAATCACAAACTATAAATTCACAAATATGCAAGAAAACTCTGAAATTTTACTTCATTATAGTTCAAAATTCATAGAAATGTCTCACTTCATAAACTTCCACTTTATTTTCTTGCAAATTTGCAACAAGGAATCCTTACACATCTAATTACACATCTAGTGCCTCACAGTAAATCCATTAAAATGTTTATTTATATCTGAAGATGAGTCATAATTTGCTTACTGCCCCCTGGTGATTAAGTGGGCCCAATACAGTTCTGATTAAAAAAAGGAAACTTTTTCTGCAGTCGCTCAACAGTACAAAATTTTTTTTCAAAACTTGATCTTTGCTGCTAAAATCTTTACTTTCACCTTTTAATTTGCCATTGCAACAAGACAAATGTTGCTCTCTTTTATGTTTTGACTGTCGTTCAGCAAACAGAGAGATCATATCAAATCTAAGATTCCCTGAAATCCTCTTTTCTGACTTTTCAGCTGCAAACAACTGCTACGCTTCTCTCTCATCCCCTCAAATATACTCAAAGTGGTTATCTCGAGCACTGAATGTGTGAAGCATTTTCTGTTCTTCTTCCATCATCGTTTTAAATAAATAATCCCTCACCACTTCCTACACCTTCATTATCTGCAGCTTTGTCAGCTTAATGAGACCAGGTGGGTGGAGAGCTCCTGCCATCTTCTCTTCTCTCCATTCTCAGAGTTTCCTTTTTGTATCGATCCTAATGAATCTGAAGCTGTGCATGACTAACAGCTATAATATATTTAGTAATATAACAATATAGCGTTCAAAAGTTCTCTGTAGAGCATATATAGACCATATGCTAAACATCTGCGACTCAGTTTGTTTTCTCAAGTGGCTTGCTCTTTGGAAACTGCGAACAGATGAGGAGTGAGATATCGATTGGTTTCTGCAAGGGCTTCGTCTTCCCAGATTGAGTTGTTTTGTCTCTCTGCTTCTTCACGGTAACAGCATGCAGAGAGATGATTTCGCTTAACTAAATTTAAATGAGGCCACTCATTTTCCTCTTCTATGAAGATGTGCTGCAGTTATTGGACTCATTATTGTGTCATTTATCGAGTCTTTTGTTATTGTGCATTTGCAGGTATCAGTCTGCAGATGTTGTTCTATTCATTTGCTCATTTTGGTGAGAAACGTACCTCCTCCTCATCCTCCTCCACCCTTCATTTGCTCGACCATTGTCTCATGAGTTATCCTTTTCTACTCACTTTGGTTTACATTTTCCACATTTTCAGTGTGCTGATCTTTTCTTTGATTTGCTCATTTGTGCAACCCAAAACAATGCATTCTTCACATGTGAGTAGAATCTTGATAGCTGACTGGTATCTGACTGTACTGGTCAGAATATTTTATGTGTGACGGCATTTTAAACAAAGCTTTGATTAAAAGCGATGTTTCATGCAGTCATGGAGACAGCATGTGCTCATTTTCAACCATCTGATTTTAATTTGTGGTGTCTCTAAGTAAAGATAGAGGTCATGTTTATTACTAGAGCACATTTAAACAACCAAAGTATACCAAAGTACTTTACACAAATATTAATAAAAGTACCATGAAAATAAAAATCATAGAATAAAAATAAATCATATAATAAGAACAATAAAATAAATACAACAGTATGCAAAACCAATTAGACATAAAACTATACAGGATTCACCAAGAAAATCAAGTGGACCAAAAGCCAAGGAGAAGAAAAATGAGTTTTGAAGGAAGACTTAAGTGACTCCAATGATACAGCATGTCTAATATGAAGTGGTAAGCTATTTCATAACTTTGAAGCAGCCACTGAGAATGCTCGGTCCCCTTTAATTTTAAGCCTATAGATTTTGGGTCCAAACTGGATTATGAACTTGAAGTAGTTCTGTGACATTCTGAGGGGCGACACTATTTAAAATCTTAAAAACAAACAATAAAACCTTATAATGTATTCTAAAATGGACATGAGGTCAGTGCAAGGAGACCAACACAGGAGTGATGTGGTCACACTTCTTAGCAGTTGGTGAGCGGAAGCGTTCTGCACCATCTGCAGCTGACAGAGGGAACACTGATCACTCTAGTGTACTCTAGTGAAGCTTTGCACCTAGCAGAGTGCCAAAGGGCCATAAATATTTCAGAGTGGTCGACAATCACAAGTTCAGAGGTTCTTCCAGGAAAACAATCACATCAGGATCAAGTGTTTTTTGATTGGTCGAATGCCCGGAGGCTTGTGAATGGCAAAACTAAAAGGAACATGCACAACTCCTGCTGCTGGTCAGACACACAAGTTTTCAACATATCGGCATTTCATTTTCTCCATGTTAATACTTGTATTAGTGGGAACTGTGGAACTACTTCTGTCCCCATTGTAGCCAACAATCAATGCACTTTTAGTGTGAATATCAGTGAAATCGAGTACTTTTCAGACACAACAGTTGCCAACACAAGAAAGACATTTAATTTATTTCTTATAGTTCAAACCTATGAGCTTTTAATGTCGGAGCAGGACTGATTTTCAGCTTTGAGCACATCTAGGATCCTTTTATATGTGATGTCAAGGGGTAGGGGGAGTCTTGTGCAGTGCTAGGATGTGTATGCTACCATCAGCTAACAAGTGTTGCTCTTCAGTAAGTGGATGTGCATGTGAACCCTTTTCTCATGTGTTGCCCGCTACTTAAAACAGAGTATCAGGCTTCGTTCATAAAACGGCCCTCCATGAAATGTTGCAAAAACACCAAGAAAACAAAAAGCAAACAAAAAGACTTTGTTACATACATTACTTTTCTTCACAGACAAAATAAGACCAGAAATGGAAATTCCACCCTCTGTGATGTCATAGAGAACTGATGTTGGAAAAAACTCTCCAGAACAAAGTGTTCTCAGCACTGTGAAAGCAAACTTCTTTAAGCAGAGGAAGCGGAGGAATAATAGAAAATACATTTATCTCATTTCTGAATCTCTGATGACATTTAAGAGTTAACATTTAAGAGTTAATTTATAGCAATGAGACAAAGAAAAACATTATAACATCGGCACTATGAGACAATCTTTGACTAAAGAATATTGTTTGGGTCTTCATTTTTTTATACTATAATCCACAGATTCCCAGACGTAGCACTGTTTACTTTTTAAGGAATTTAAATTGTGCATTAGTAGGTAGGCAAGAAAAATAATTAGCTTAGAGTTAGAAAATTAATATAAGTATTTTTCTGTAGTTTTAATGGGAACAGGTAAATTAAACTCATGTATAACAAATGTATAAAGTAATAAATAAATATTACTTTGAAATTTGAGCTGAGTGTCAATTTTTTTTTAATCAGCAGTTCATCAACAACAAAAGGATTTCTTCCCTTTGACTGAAAACAAATATCATCATTGACTTTGAATTGTACAGGTGCGGACCGTTTCTATGACAACATTGAGGACATGATCGGGTACCGTCCATTACCCCTGCTCAAGTACTGCTGGCTGTTCATCACGCCGTTCATCTGCTTGGTGAGTCACATCTGTCTCATCTGATTCATTTGCTTTGTGCTACTATATCTTCCCACTTTAATGTCTTTTTGTTAATAATTTTCAACCTTTATGTTATTGTAATGTTTTCATTCGCAACCCCTTATCTTTGTTGCCTCTGTCATGTAACTTTCCCGCTCTTGCCACATCAATAATTTTGTTTGTGCACACATTTGGGAGAGACGAGGAGAACCTGCTGCTTTTAGGTGAAAATGTGTGCTCATTTGTCTTAAAACAGAATTCACTGCAGAGGTGAAAGAATGAAAAATACAGTAGGTATATGAGTTAAGAGCCTCAGTCAGTATATTTATAACTAACTTCTGAATAATAACATAAACAAGTCATGATGTGAAATGTACTCCTCTGCTGTATGGACCTTAATGTGTTTCCTAAAGACAATCAATGTAGCAATAACATTTATGACCACATGAGGGCATCATATCACAAGAAAGTTCAAAAATAAGACCCTAGAGTAAGAGTACCAACGTGTGCTTCTATTCAGATAAAATGGTATTATGAGGTGGGCCACACCGCTCCCACTTATTATTACAATATTGTTCCGCAACCGTAGAAGTGTGACCAGCAAAGGAAAATGAGTAACTGGATGTCCAGCTTGACATGATAACCCGTATCCAAAGAGTTATCTAACTCCACATCCAGTTCCATGAACACACAGCTCAATGATACTCTGGATGTAAAAGATTGAGAATTGCTGTTCTGCATAATTCTCATTAGTTTTTATACCCTTGTACTGGACTTACATGTACAGTACTTAGATGCAAATTACAGAAATGTCAGAATTAACAGGACTAAATAGACTAAAAATAGAAATAGACTAAATAAAGCAAAGTTCTCTGTATGAGGTCAAATGAGTTAAGCACATGCGTGTAACCGTCACACGCGCAACATTGACTGTAAATACTGGATAAACTATCCAGTCATGTGACCCATAGATTTGCAATGTAGCAAAAAGGCGGGATAAAGTTGTCAAAGCCAATGGCTAGCTGTCAGTCAGGCACATCAAATGACATCTGGGCATCTGATTGGTCAGCTTTATTGCTTAATATAAAGTTACCTGATGTGTTTGAAAAAAAAATCATCCTATAGTTGTCATGGATGTAATATGTAACCACAGATGAATTTTGTACCAGGCTGTAAATATGTTGAATTCTGCTGCAAAGTTGGAACTTGTAACATGGGGGTCAATGGGGATTTGCTCTGTTTTGGAGCCAGCACCTAGTGGTCAGCCGAAGAACTGCAACAAAACGTACTTCCTGGATGAGCTTCCACCCGGAAGTGAGATGGTTGCCCCTTGGTCTGGCCAACCTTCCTACTAGTCACTCATATTTTGCAGCTTGGAATAATGTTTGCACAAACATATCCAAATTAAAATCATTGATTAACATGAAGTGCGTTCCTGATGAAAGGGAAAGTTACTGTGTATGATATACACCACACCAGTTTTACTAACTTCTGTGTTTCTTCATCCTCTAGCTCACTCTGCTGTATAACATGGTCCAAACACGTTCTAATATGTTTGGCTATGTGTACGGCCCCTGGGGCTCTATACTGAGCAGTTTGCTTATTGCTACTCCATTGTTGTGCATCCCTGCATTCATTTTGATCACACTATGTACGGTGAGTGAACTCTGAAACTCAAATATAATTAAGCAAGATGAAGGACCCATTACATAATTCTACGATATGTGTGTGTATATATGTATGATTTAATATTTCGATGCACCACAACTCAAGATAATATTCCTCTCCAACACTAAGAATCCTACCAATATGACCACACCATCCAAAGACCTACGACAGATTCGGCCGCACAAGCCAGCGCTCATGCTGTTCAGTCTCGTTATCCTTAAGGCGCAGGGACCATCGAGGAGGAGTATGGATGAAGGAAACGAGAAGATAATGGAGGCAACAAGCATGGTTTGATGGTCACTGAGAACATTAAAGAACATTTGACACATTTTACAAATGTTTACATGCTTTATTAGTCTTCAGGGAAATTTGATTGTCTTTTTTTTTTCTTAACAACTCCTGAATAATATTTGGAAATACTGGTATATTTTACAGTTACCTCTTTTTTTCTTAGCTGATCCAAGCTAAGCTTTGGTAAAGCGTTGCATAAATGTGACCTAAAAGTAAGTTTGATGGGACCATGAATTATCCAAAATGGAACATTTTTCTAAAGTCACATACACTATGTTATTTATGGCCCATAAAAGTAACTTATGAGGCTATTAACCGAGGGCTATATGTTATGTGGGATATATAATGTGAACATTGATAAGCCAGGATGAACCCTCCCATATATAAATAACCAGTCAACTAAACAAAACATTAGTATGTGACCTAAAATGACCTCATTTTAATGTTAAACTTTTCCATTCAGTATTGTCATTTAATGCAAAGTTTGATAATAAATGCTGTAAGCATGAGTGTCACAAACCTGTGCAACTCCTACCTACCCTACTCCAGTAACATTTAAAGTAACTATATTATCCTTTTTCATGGTTTCAGACTTATCTACAGTGTTATTACAATGAATTATTATCTTAGATGTGATGTGAGTCTTTATAAAAATGAGGTATACAGTTGCTGAAGACCTTCTATTTTAAAATAAAAAAAAATAAAAATCTTAGATGTTGTCAGAGATTCAAAAGCTTACATAAATGTATGTTTTGTTATTCCTACACTTAAAATAGTCGGTTTTCAGGGTGCTGAGAACGCTTCATTCTTGAGAGTTTTTTCCAGCATCGGCTCTTTGGTGTCATCACAGAGGCCCAAATATCCATATATGGTAATATTCTCCAGGCTTTGTATGTCCACAGGAGCAAGATCTTCAGTAGTCATTTTAAAAGTACAAGTTTACAACTGCTGAGCAAGGATTTAGTGTTTCCCATCCTGGTGGATGATTTTGTATTTCTGTTATTTAGCAAAGTGTTTCAAAGTGCTGAGATGAGTGAATTTCAGTATTTAAGGTTTCTGGATGTTTCAATATTATTGGAGTATCTCCTTGTTTAAGCTTAAAAGATAGATTTGTTTACATGTATTGTTCTATCTGCTATAGACCCCTTCACAGTTTGTAAACAGTGTGACGTAATTTTTTTATTTTTTTTTTTTTGTGGGCAACAACACATGGGTGATTTTTTTTATGTGGCTCATCCGGTGAAACCACAGATTAGATAAATTAATTAGAGCCATTTAAAATAGATAAGTTATAGCTATTTACTGTTTGAGAAAACTTTAATGTAAGCAACCCATTATGTTTGCAAACGATTTTTTCACTTGGGGGCAGAATGCAGAGCCAGAGTCAAAAATACAGCCATATACAGTAAGTATCAACAGTGTGTTTGCAGATGTTATGTTAGACCATAAAATTAACGCCAGGATAGGAGTTCGTCTTGCTTTAATGATGTGGGAAATTGACAAGAAACAGACAGGGCATAATAATTATGATTTTAAATAGAATATGTTTTGCTGTGCTGTTAACTGTAGTGAACACCTTCCAAGATGATGATCTTGACCGTTACACAACAGGTTCCTTGCCGAACTTCCAGAGCCACACAATTTGGCCTTGGTCTTCAGAAAATCTATGGACGACATCACAGAGGGTTTGCCCAGTTTCTGTGTTCATTAAGGAATCGTTAGCTCTGACGTAGTATAATACAGTATAATATAGACATTTTAAACTTTTGAGAGGGTATACATTGTCTTTGTGTGATTAAGTGTTTCTGCGTATACTGTTGTATGCCAAAATGATTAACTCTGTTTTTCTCAGTAAAAATATATTCAGTATATACAACTTTCCTGGTGCAGTGTGTCTCTTTAATTCCAGCCACATTGATTTTTGACCAGCGAGGAGAAACATTCAGTACCAGTTAATCAGCTTTTCAGTTCAGTGAACCCATTGCTGTTGCACATGTACTGGCTTTCTATCATTTTGTTCTGGCATATTTTTGCACAGATAGATGTTAACTTCTCATTTAAAGAGAGAAAAAAAGAAAATCTGTTTGGCAGCTCTTCAGTGAATAGGCAGAAAGTCATGAATATCAGACTCTTGCAGATAATGAGGGAGGACAAGAAGATGGGGTGAAAGAGTTTACAGGCTTTTTTGGTGGTGGGGGAGTTGTGTACTGGTTCTGCACTTTTCCCTGGAGGGAAGGGGCCTCTAAGGACGGTCGCGTGGGCCCAGTCACATGCTGAGGAATGAAGTTCCACTTCAGCAGATGTGTGAAGGAAGAAAGTTTAGAAGATTGTATACTTTGTTCATCCATCACACTGGCCTTTGAATAATTTTGTCTTCCAAGTTTATACTTGAAGAGCGACTTATTAAAAAGATGATGAAAACCAACAACAGGAGAAGCCTCATTCGTCATCATGCATCCATGTGGTAGTATTGATGGGTTTGTGCTCACATTTTAGATGTCGCCTGAAGCTGTAAAACAATAAGGTTAATGAGTGGCACTGCTCTTCCTGTAATTATAATTAGCATATCTACCCTGAAGGCTTTATGTAACCAGCCACCACCGAACTACAGCAGAGAGCCTCTCAAACTAATGGAAAACCCCGAACCTTGTCGTGGTGACAGACGACTAGAGAGTGGTAAGAAATAGGGTTACTAAAGCATAGACAGTTGTCACACATTTACTGCATTTAAGGTTCACACTGTAAGGCTTTTAGTCTTATAAGATTAATGCTGGCCACATCATACAATGTGGTCAGCGTAGATAATTAATTTACACTGTGTAAATGAACATGTTGAATCGTGGTTACAACAGAATAAATCAAAGTGTATTTCAGTTTTTAAACCAGGGGTTTCGAACTCAATTCCATCCTGGGCCACATCATCACCATGGTTACCGGTAATGGTCATTTATTTTTTAGTTCCTGGACTCAAGTCATACAAGAAGAACAAGGAATTTTTGTCTTAACAGCTCAAATTTCACAAAATGACTTTTATCATAAAATTGAGGCTTCTGTAATAAAATCAAAATTTCTCTTATGTAATCAGTAATTTAAAATGTTTTTTTCTTTTGTAAAAAAGCATATTTTGTTGTAAAATATCACATCTTTTTTAAAATAAAAAAGTGAATTTTTGTCATAAAATCTCAAACATTCTCAGAAATTGCAACATTATTAACAAAAAATTGAAACTTCCAAAACTTCGACTTGAGATTTCTTTTTTGTAAAATTTTAAAGGTTTAAAAGACTTTTTTTCCCCTAACAACCAAGACTTTTTGTACAATCACAAATGTGACTTTTTAACTTAAAATTACAATTTTCTACAACATTTTGACATAAAATTACAACAGTTGTATTATCCAAAAACAATCTGTATAATTTCTACTATTTCTCCTAAAATCACAAATCTTTATTTAAAAAAGGGGGAATTTTACAAAATCACAAGTTTGACAAAAATTTACAACTTTTTGTTGTAAAATCTTTTACAAATATTTGCTAAATTGTGACTTTTAACATAAACCAGCTGCTCTCCTAATCTCAGTTTTGTAAGTTAGTTACCTCAGTTGATGTCAGTACCGAATCTAACAAGGAGTCACATTGAATTTCCTCAGAAATGTTCTGGGTTATAATTTTATGATTCTCTTTGCACTCTCTTGTGGCCCAGATAAAATGAAGTGGTGGGTTGGATTTGGTCCACAGGCCTTGAGTTTGACACATAAACTAATGAAACAGTCAAAACAAGTAAAAGACCAAAACAAAAATTCAGAGACAATATAGGCAACACTGTTCAAAATTACTGGCTTAAGAAAATAAAGTGTATCAAAAATCCCCAGTAGTTGTGACCAGCAAGGCAACTCTTCTTCCAAGCTACATTTTAAATACAGGATTAAAGTCTGGGATCTCTTCTGTGCAGACAGGGTTAGAGAGATCATGACATTTAACATTTAGAAAGGTAAAGAATTCAGCACTCTCTGGGGCGATGGAAGTAGGGCAGAGCAAAATTCAGGTCACTGCGTTGTTAGATCTCAGACTGGTGAAAGCATACCAGATTCACATATCAAACAAAATTTAAAGCTGAGAATTTGATGCTGTTTGTCACTTGTTTTATCTGAAGCTCTTTGTGGTAGTACTTTTTTATCTTTTCAAACTTAACATCTTTGCTCTGTGTTCTGATACCATTTTACAAGTTCTACATAGGCTGTTTTTTTCTAAAATCTATTTTTCCTCTTATCTATGCAACCACTGCAGCAACTTTTTCCACTTCTCTCTGCTTATCTTTTCATTCTGCTCCCACCTTCCCTCCTGTTTAGTTTTTTTGTTTTAATCTGCACAGCTTCCTCATCTTTTGTCTCTCATTAAAACAACCATCTTCCTCCTTATGTGCACTTCACCCCTGCTTTGTCCTTAACCTGTGGAAATTTATGCAGCACGCCTCATCCCGATTCAAAATGAGATGAAAATGTTCGTAATATTTGCTGCTGCCTATCGCATGCCAACCGCCTCTGGGAGTTCCTAGCTTTATAATAGCCTCTGCATCGATTCACAGACCGTGACGCGTGCTGTGAATTAAAGGCAGCTTGCAAGGAGGCCTCAAAGACAGTCATCCACTCTAAAGATTTTCTTTCACATTACTGAAGTGAATTAAAACATATATTTACTTCTTTGATGAAGCTTAATATTAAATGCTTGCACAACCGGAAACAATGGAAGCCAATCTGTGATTTCTTTGTTGAAGATTTAAACTTTTGAGATTTTACTTGTCCTGCAGTGCTTTGAGACAAAGCCATTCGTAATTTTACATTTTACAAGCCTGACATGAGGAGCTGACATGAGCTCACTATCCTGGTGTAATTACTTGGTGAGGCTGGAAACCATAAGCTCTACAAGCAGAACTGGACAAAGTCTCTGTGACATCACCCAGACATTTCTGAGAAGTGGATTTGAAGCTGGTTGTTTGAACCTACTGAGGATGCTATCTTGACAGGAATTGACTCAAAAAGCAAAATTAAAAAAAAAAAAAGAAAAAAAAAGAGAAGATAAATAAATAAATAAAATATGCAGAACAAATGAGGCTGGATTCCACATGATTCCACACTAGTCACAGTCCGGCTAGGTGGCTCAGCTGGTTAGTGGCATTCAGCCTCAGCCAAAGACTGCTAGGCAGTCAGTGGACGTCACACTCAGCAGAAGGCCACCTCTGTCCATAGTAAGATGCTGCTTGGTGCTCTCATCAAGCAGGCTAGTGAACGATGACCCATTTTCCAGGCAAGACCAGATCTAGCTGTAGTGGCTATATTGTGGCTCCACACAATTAATTTGAGGTTAAACTGGGACACATGTTTCTTGTTAACCATTTTATATTAATATAATACTAAATAATATCAAATACAATAGTTTATGTTATTATATAATATTTTATAATTTTTTCACCATTTTATATCAATATAATATAAAATAATATAAAATGGTTAACAAGAAACATGTTTCACTAGCAATGTACTGCCTTGCCCATATGCTTAGAAACCTGTGGAATAAAAATCTTGACTTATCAATATTAGTGGAGGTCTTTCAACAGTCAACAGCCATTTCCACATCCTTCACGGTGTGTGTGTTCTAATTAGAATATGACCAATCATATGAGGGCCTCCTCTCTGCCTTCAAAGACTTGCGTGAGTTAAAAACAACTGCAGCAAGCAGGAAAACCACTGAGGGGGCACAGCTGATTCTCAAGAGCGCTTTGTCTCCACCTAACTGCAGTTTTTGTGTTCCCGTAACAGCTTTTTTTTTGTTTTGTCTGTTAAAATTGTGCTTTTCACTCATGAAATTATGTGAGCTCAATACAGTTTGTGTGCGTATCTATTTATTGGAACCCTCCCTTTTTGAATAAAATGTTCTTTCATATCTTAGTATGTGCTTGAAATTTGTTGCTGAACAGTTATCCATTTAGACCAGAGGTGTCCAGCTCTATTTCATCCTGGGCCACGTCATCACCATGGTTACCGTTAAACGGCAGGTTATTCTTTATTTTCTCAACCAGCTATGTCGTCAGACTTCCCGCTAGTTTCTGGAATAGGTCATTAAATAAATGAATACATAAATAGGTAAATAAACAAACAAATAAAGAAAATGTAAGAAAATGTTGTAAAATTGCACATTTAGCAAGATTGAGCCTTTTCCTTTCAACAAGCAAGACCTTTTATTGTACAATCATAATGTCACAATATTGTAATTTTTTTAAACAAATAAAATTGTTTTTTGTTTGAAAATATCAAGTTTTTACAACATTTTGCCATAAAATGACAACAGTTGTAAAAATTGCAACTTCTGCCTGGTTGATTTCTACATGTAAGCCTGTCACTTTTTTAACATTTCTGATGAGTAGCCATGACAACGTACAGTTGTTAAAATGTGGAGGCAGGAGGCAATAAAAGACCTCATGCAGATGAGTTGAAGAGGATGTTGTTAATGATGTAAAGCAAAAATGGACAGCAGAAATCCCTTGAGGGATGAATAAAGTATTATTCCATTAAATTACTGCATTGCAGCAGAAAGTAATTTATTTCAGTAATATTTCAGAGTTTCAGTCTTCCATTCAGAGGCAAATATACATGCCTGAATGCATATTTTATGAAAATGTAATAGAAAATAATATTTTATTTATCTATTATATTTTATGAAATGTAATAGAAAATAATATGACAAAAATATTCTTGGAATGTTAATAAAAGGCAACGAAATAACATTCTTTATGTAACGAGAAAAAATAATGCGTCCAACACTGTTGCTACCTCTGCGTATATAAAACGTGTCGCACCAGTGTTGTTGAGTACAAAAAAGGTAATTTCATAGCCACACTTCAGCTTTTTCTCTGTGCATCTTGAAAAGTTTCTGAAAATCAAGGTTATGTGACTCATTATGCAAATTTTTCCTGGGTTGTGTATAGGAAATTAGGATTTTTATCCTTTTTTTAAGACAACAAAAGGGGCAGAAAAATATGATTTTATTTGTTGATATTCTAGCAAAGAAAATTTTAAAATCCACTGCATTTAATCTGAGATCCACACATGAATTATTATGAATGCGAGTCATTACAATCTGTAACAAACTGCTGCTGCAGGCGCTCATTATGCAGCGGCAGGACCCACACTCCTGTATTCAAATGACTTGACTGTTAAAGTTTATCAGCAAGAGTGCAGATGGAAAAAAAATCTAAGCATAAATTGTTTAAAATGGTGCTACTTTTACAAACATTTTGGGGGTTTCAATATAATCCATAATCTATCCAAATATGTTCAAAAAGGCACCATATGATGGTTTCACTGTATGACAGTTTCACCACATGATGGTTTCGCCATATGATAGTTTTACTGTAAGGTGGCTTCCCCATATAACCATTTCAAAACATGATAGTTTCACAGTATGATGCTTTCACCCTATGACCATTTCATTGTACGATTCTTTCACCATATGACTGTTTCACCCCATGACTTGACTATTTTATCCCAGGTTAACCATTGCCTTTATTTTGCTCCTCCTGTCTGCTCCTGTTTTAAAATGAAAGTCTTATGTCTTCTTATGAAAATCCAAATTTGTCTAATTTTGGGTTACTATTCATTCACTAAGCATTCAATAAACATTAACTTTCACTTTTTGACATTCTGTCCTCCATCCTGCTTCTGTCACCTTCATAATGGCTCCCTATTATTCTTGGCTGTGAGCGCTCTGGAAGCATAATTAGGCTGCATTGATTGGGGGGATGCTGTAAACAGGTTGATGAAAACTAGCTTTGACAACTCCCATCCAGCCCAGTTATCATCATTTGGGTCCATGCGGAGAATAAACCCAGCCAGAGATCACGCTGAATCTCCTTTCGATAAGAACGGCTTGCCTCAAGTGTAATTAATCCTCTAATATGATTTTAATCTTTCACTTTTGAAACCTTACCAGCAGTCCTTTCATCAGCAAACCGATGGATACTGCGAGTGTGTTCATTAGTCTTTTTAATTGGCTGGAGTTAGAATATCTAGAGCCGATATTGAAGCTAGAAGGTTACCTGCCAGGAGAAATGAGTATCTTGTATCTAAATTCATTAATATTAATGAAGACATTGTTTAACCGTCACTGGACTAATTAAAAAGACGACATAGATCATGTTTCTGTATTCACTATTTTATCATTTTGTACATGTCAGCTTGTTTTACATCAGGCACAACTTTTAACTATTAATCAAAACACATACATTATGCTGACTTTCAAAGGTTCAGAATTGTCCCAGACTGTCATATTCCCAGTTTTCTGTCTAGCTGTCATTTTAAGAGGCACATGATTGATTAAGCAATAAATAAAAGTTTACATAAACATTAATTGCCCCAAAAAACTTCAAGTGCAAATCAACTCAACCCAAGCACCTATCCCCACATGGGGTTAGCCATGTCCCTTGCCTGGGGTTCACACTGTCCGATTTTCACCGTCTTTTGAGATGAATTCAAGTTACATTGCACAACATGAAACTGGAAAATTGTTGAATCGTGTCTAGGACAGAAATAAATCCGAGGATGTTCCGGCCTCGAAGTATTGTCGATGTGGCACTGAGCTTTCCCCATTAACCTTTATTTTTTGTTAAGGAGCCCAACCTACATGATTTTGACAGATTAAGTGTCATACAAGCAGGGTATACAATGTTAGGTGGTGAAAACGAGTTTTCATTCAATTTTGCTACGACTTTTCGACAAAAAAAGATGCCGGATCTGAGGAGCGGTGCTCAAGCCCCAGAGCAAGCAGAGGAGATGGACTCCGGCCAATCAGCCATATTTCTTTCACCATTACATCTTTGAAGGCTAAACTGCTGGCAAAAATAGACATGAAAGTGGAAACCCAGAATGCAGAAATACTTAAACAAATAAACATCATTAAAGACAAAATGAAAGTGGCCATTGAGCGTGCTAATGCTAGGCCTAATGCTCTGGAGTGGCGCACCGCTAGCCTGCAAGTGGTGGCTAACAATCACTCTGACACCATCACTGAACTAGAACAACAGTTGTCCAAGCTGAGGAAAGAAATGGTGAGTCTCACAGCAAAAACCGAGGCCTAGACGCGAGATTACAGCAATTTATGCATCTTTGAGATTAAAGAAAGATGCGAGGACAGCACTTGCCCATCTGCATTTGCTGCTGAAGTACTACAAAAAGTGCTGAAGCTGCATAAACTGCTTGTCTTAGACAGAGCACACCCTACAACAAGCTCCTGATGGAGGGCAGCAACCAAGAGCCTCTGTGATTAAGTGTCACTACTATCAGGAGAAAGAAGCAATCTTGTATAAGTCACTTGCAGCACAAAATCTCATCTTTGAACACAATGACAGGATTCACATTTTTCCTGCATACACAGTCATTGGCTCAGCAGCGGGCTGTATTCAAGCAGGTGAGGCAACTTCTGCAACACTGTGAAGGAGTGAGTGAAGTACGGGTTGTGATACCTGGCCAAGCTGAGGATTACGTTGGATAGAGAGCACAGATGCTTCATAGATTCAGTCAAAACAGAAACATTTGTAAAAGAACTCTCGGGCACACAATTCCAATAGTACTTTTGCCACCGCTGCCATCTAAAGTGATATAAGATGACTTTCTTTACAGCGTAGTAGACTGCATGTGATGGCCAGGTTGTTAAGTAAAGAAAATTTTATTTTTTAAGTTTTGGATGGAGACGTACATGCAGTGTCACGTTTTATTTCTTATTTAAGTCCCTGTGGCGGAGACAGTTTTTGAGCCTTAGGAGTCATGTTGACACTAAATCTATATAAATATTTTTTTTTCAGGAAACACTGCAGCTGTTGCCATTTATTTTACTTCATTTTATATTCTAATTTCACATAACTGACTCCAGCTGCTGTAGTTAATATGTTCACAGCTCTGTTCTGATCTTATGTCACACATAACAAGGTTTCGCAGTCAGTCTGATAATAAGCAATCTATTTGTGAATTCTCATTTTACCAAATAAACACTGGCTTATATTCTAGTTAGTTTAGCTTTATATCCTGTAAATGCCATGACTGACTACAGTGACATTCAATGGGTTTTCAAATCTGTTGCTGGTATTGTTTTCTCAACTAGTTAGGACTACCAGGGATGGACAATTTTCTTTACATTGTTGTTTTAATGGGTGACTTTTGATTTTAATGGGTTACTTCAGATACACAGACTCAGACATCATTTCTCAGGCATGCTGTCATGCATGCACACATACACATAATTATGATTACAGATACTTATGCCCATACTGATCAGGTCTCCTTGACTTGAAATGTTACAGCTGTTAAGGTAAAATGTTTTTATAAGGCTCTTATGGGGCCCCAACCCTGATAGGTAAGATGTTGAACAGGTTACTTCATAATGGCTTAGGAGGGAGGGAGAGTGCAGCCTCTCAGTTGGGGAGAGGGCAGCAATTGGGGTGTTGATGTGTTTTTTTACTGTCTATTTTTGTTGCCATGTTCCTTGTCTTAAGTGCGAATCATATCGACCAATCAGCTTACTTACATGCGATTATAGAATACTTATGAAAATAAGACTATACCACACGTATGTAAATCTGTCCTAGAGGAACGTACAGTAAATAGTCGTCTGGTGCTGTCAAACATTTTATATTATTACTGGGCAGGCAATATTCATAAAGTGACTGTATGGTATAATACTGCGGTGAAAGGGCAAGGTCCAAATTGGTCCCTCATAGAACAGCAGTCATGCTCGCCAGTCCCCTAGTATCTATATTATGTTGCCCACTACCACTAGCAGTGGGTGCTCATACAGACAATCCTATCATGAGAGGCACTCTACGTATATGGATCGAACTTCGTAAACATTTTGGCCTCACGCAAGCTTTGATGTCAGTCCCTTTCACCGCCAACCCCCTTTTTAAACCCTCTTTGCTAGATACAGTTTTTCAGACCTGGTTTGGGAAGGGACTTCATTGTGTAGGGGACCTATTCATCAATGGACTGTTCTTTTGACCAGTTTGTGAAAGAACACAACCTAGAAAAGCCCTACTTTTTTAGGTACCTTCAATTACGCAATTTTACTTGTACTTATTTTTCATCATTTCCGCACAGACCCTTAGCCAGCCCACTTGATGAATGTTTGAAACCTAAGCCTAACATACCAGGCTGTGTGTCTCAGATATAAAGCATTATCAAAGACATGGTAGATAATTCTCTCCCCCATCTGAGAGAACAATGTGGAGAGGACTTGAACACAGAGCTCTCTGAGGAAATCTGGCAAAGAGTTATCAAAAGAGTACATACATCCTCAACATGCGTTAGGCACGGATTAATTCAGTTTAAGATAGTCAACCGCCTGCACCTCTGTGGCGTCAGACTGGCCCAGATTTATCCTGGCACAGATCCAAACTGCATTAGATGCCATCAGGCCCCTGCCACTCTGGGACATATGTTGTGGACATGCCCAAAACTACACACATTCTGGTGAGAGATTTTCAACACATTTTCCTATAATTGTGAAAAAAAAATTATCAGGACCCAGTTATTTTGGTATTCAGGGTTACCCCTAGCAACAGTGGGCTATCCAAACGTCATTCAGACTTAATAGCATTCTCAACATTACTAGCCCACCGACTTATCTTATTTAACTGGCAATCCACTAATCCTCCATCCCATGCATGTTGGGTTTGCAAGGTGACATTTGTCAAGTTAGAAAAAATTAGATGCATAATTCAGGAAATCGGTAAATAGGTTTCAAAAAACCTGGCTGGCCTTTTTAGGATATTTTACAAGGGAATTTGATACAAACACACTAGATCAGTAGCGCTCCACATCTGTAGCCCCCCTCCATTTTTTCTTTCCTTTTCATTTTCTGTTGTTACATTTTATTGGAAATTCAGTAAAAACAATTTGAAATAAATACATAGAAATAAATACGAGTGTACTTTAGGCTCTAAATGCAGCCTCACCACATCATTAGCAGGTTGCTGCTAATGTGCTAATACACCGATGACTCAAAAGTTAGCATTGTTGTAATGATGTTCATGTGCTTTGAAAAGAAACTAAATAAAGTAAAGAAAAAAAGTGTCTTTCTTCTTTATTTGAGGAGCACATTTTTCTTTCAGTTTCTCCCTTGTATCCAGTGCTGTTGTTGCTAAGCTACTGTACTGTTATGATGTGCTGATGTTTATGTTATTTCATGGTGCATTCCTATTGGTTGGTTAGCTGACAGATCGTAGAGACAGGCCGTCACACTCTGAGACAATTCCTCCAGATTTCTGACACTGACACTGTTGCAGCCCATCTTTGGTTGCAAGACGGTTCTATCTTCATTTCTGCTCCCGAGTCATTGTGAGATCTACTACCACCATTTTTGAGCTGTGATGGCCAAGTTTTCTTAGCTTGGTTCTCACTAGACTCTTGCACTTCCCCTCAATTTCATTTTGCTCCACCACTTCATCTGGGAGAAGGATAAACTCTACCCTCTTTAGTCGAATATTTGTTGAATCAACAAACAGAGTTTTGATGGAAATTTGATGAATCAACAAATAGAAGGCATGACCAAGAGGGCGACTGCGTAGGCGAGAGTGGGCAGACCATATATGAGGCACGGTTTCATGCAGTGGATCATGAGTTCAACTCCCGGCTCATTTACAATTTTCTATGTGCCTCCCTCATTTCCCCCAAAATCTAGTCCAGTTTATTCTTACAAAACCAACAATGGTGGTGGACATGGATACATGGGAATCCATTTACTCTGTCTTGGAGAGGATACCCAGTATCAGATGCAACTTAAAGCCACAACAAGTGTTTGGCTAGTTTTTTGAATGGAAATGGTTTCAGGAAAGGTTTCATTAATCAGCTCTTGCCGTTATAGAGGACTATGTTTACAACACAGTCGAACAACACAACACACCAAGCTCAGAAACGACTGGCGGAGGAGAAAGACTGAGAGGGGAGAGATGGAAAACCAACTTCCCCAGTCAAAAAGGACCTCCTGCGTCACCAAGACTACAAAGTGGACTGGGAGTCCAAACTGGTGAAGACCACTCCTCAGGTCGAGATGGGTGGGTATTACTGTAACTTCTGCGACTTCAAAGACTCCATCAACTTCCTGGATCACATCAACGGGAAGAAACACCAGAGGAACTTGGGAATGTCGATGTGCGTTGAGTGTTCATCTCTTAATCAGGTGAAGAAGCATTTTGAGGTGAACAAGAAGAAGCTGGAGGAGCACAGAAGCTCATTCTCCAGAGCTTCGGTTACTTGGGTAACCACCTCCTCCTCCTACTAGGCGGCTGTGCTGGCGCATAGCATATGTCATCACCAAACGTAAGTGCATCTTTCATTCAAGTTTCTGTCACTGTGGCATGTGACTGGCAGTAGCACGTCTGATTGTTTGAGGAAGATAAACCTTAACAGCAAAATATATACAATAACAGATTGATACATATTTGTCTGCTTTTACACCTTTTTTTCATTTTTTTTTTTTTTTTTTTTTTTAGAAAATATTCAGAAATTATTAACAAAATATTTGCACCAATATGGAGAAAATAAGAAACTTACATATTTCGTACACATAAACTGCTGTCTTTTCGCTCATATAATTTCCTTTATTTTGAAATCACAGAGACTTAACGTGATTGCTTTCTTTGTTGGGAGCCTGATTGTGTTGTATTTTTTTCTTTTGGCTATTTGGTGTTGTGAAACTTCATGTGGTTATGATGTGCTCTTTATTACACATGTAATAGTTATATTATTTTAACATGAGTTTCTAGAAAAGTTGTGATTCAGACTGGTTTTTATTGAATTGGGCGGGTTTTATTCATCATGTTTGGGCTGGAAACTGTCTGTCAGATCTGGCAACACTGACAGAGGCTCTGATGCAGGAAATCAAACTGGAATTTACTTCCTTCTCTGTAACTCTGAATGCATGTCTTTGGCTTCAAAATGAGCTGGGTGCAAAGAATTGGCACTTTCTGTCAGACTGATGCCAAGATAGCAATCACATGGTCTCCAAGCTTCTATGACATATTGTACCTTTACTTGTATCTCCTCACAGCAGCTTCTGTCCATCTTTTCTAATTTGGGTTATAATGTAGATGAGTCTGATGCGCATACATTTCCAGGGGTCTCTGCTAGTAGCTATTGCCTGTTTCATTTACCCAAAACTCCACAAGCTCTTTCACTGATCAGGCCCTTCTCTGTAAAGAAATACCATGGCAACAGTGTTGGCCTGAGCTGACTGCAGCAATCCCAACAAACACTGATGTGCTGATGCACAACACACTCGCACACTGCCACTGCTGCAAGAGTTCCCCACCAGAGTCGGGCAATTGACGTACTGTATCCCCCCCATGGCTGCAGGGCCTCAGTAGTCGGATCTGAGCTGTAATCAAAGCAGAGAGGTCGAACTTTATTATCAAACACTCGATAGCCGCTGTAGGATCGGCCACCTCTGATAGACGGCACATGTAAGAGAATCCCAAACAGGACACCCAGACACATATTGTGGCTTCAACTGAGCCTGAAGAACCGACTGGACTGGATGCTGTTCAGGTTTTCCTTTGGATCTCATAACTAAAGCTCAAGGACTTTAGTGCTGCTTGTATGGAGAGCTGAAACTGATGACCTGACTAAAGGACCTGGAAGCCTGTCAGGTAAGATACACCTCAGTTCCCCCCCATGGCTGCATATGTCAAGTTATCATGGTGTCCACAAAATTGCAATGTCTGTTAATATTTAATGTCCTTTGGAAAACTTTTCCGCTAATGAAAGCAACAGTGAAAAACGTAACTGTCAAAAATGTCAGAAATTACTTGGGATCTAAATGGTTTGACGAGCTCAAAGGGAATCGCTGATGTGTTGCTTTTGAAGGAGGCAAGCATTTGAACGTAAATTTGTGATTATTTCATGACATGATATCATCCCAAACAGTAGTTGAGTACTTGTTGCAGAGAACTGAAAATGACTCTAACAAGTGTGTGTGTGTGTGTGTGTGTGTGTGTGTGTGTGTGCGTGTGTGTGTGAGAATTTTGAATAATTACATAAAACGTGCATTCATATGTTGGATATGATGTACAGTACGTCTTTGATCAACAACATTAAAGGTTAGAAGGCATCAGTGAAATGCTACATGGTGAGAATTACTGGAGTTGTACCCAAATATACAGAAGTATAGCAGTCCCAGGATCTACACTGTCCAGGACTATTGACCCTGGTAGGGTCTCCCAAGGCAAACTGGTTTTGGGGGGACAGGCTACACTAGGACTGATTTAATGGATTTATATGGAAAAAAAACCAAAACAAAGTACTTGATGTCCCATACCTGGAAAAGTGTCACCAGTGCCACACCTTGGAGCCAGGCCTTTGGGAGGTGCTTGTTGCTGATCACCTGGTCACCAGGCCTTTACCCATGGAGCCCTATCATGATTAATATATTCTTTATACCTATCCATGCTCTGTGACTATGTCTATAAGTAAGACTGAATGTAAAGACTTGAAGCTCTCTTAGGTTTCCAAATGTAGATGACCTTTTTCAAGTCATTATTGGTAATAACAAACAGTGGTTCTAGTCTGAACAAACTCAGAGTTCAGGAGAAAATCTCTTTATTTCAGGGGATACATTAGCAAGCAGTCCTTAATTAACCTCAAATGCATGATGGGATTTCTGACGTCGGTCGATGTTTTCCACCACAAAGCACATCCCACCAGCTTTCAGGCTGGTGTGATATAAGAGGCGGGTTTAGTCAAAGAATGAACCGAGAATCAGTGCAAATGTTATACTTCCGTACAATAAAACTAAACAGCAGCTTCACCACCTTGGGGCGTCCCAAGGATGAGTTTACACGGCTGATAGATCATCAGTTTACCTTATGCACGCAAATAAATTAGTATTTATGATGCAAGAGCAGCAATTTACGATTACAAAAAGGAAGAAAGAAAGAAAGAAAGAAAGAAGGACAGAAAGAAAAAACAAAGAGAAAGAAAAAAGTTTATTTTTGTCAACAGCTTATGTGAATTCAACCTCAACCTGCAGGATGCTTAACACTGTACTTTTTTGTAAGGACATTATTGTAAGCAGAGTCATGCACAATTACTATGCACAACAGACTTTTCTTCTTCCAAACTTGACTTCGGCAGATGAAAAAGATAGATGCAGCAGGTGGTGTGTTAGCGGTGATAAAGATGTGCAGTGCAGCGTACTCAGGGATTGTTCTGATTGTGAAATCTGCAATATCAAAGCAACAGCGCATCAGTGATCTATGCTGTTTTGGGATGATAAACACACATGGAAACTCACATAAAAGATGTTTAGAAAAGTGCTCCTTAGTGTAAAAATATGAAGACTTTGAATATCTCTTCATTTATGGTATCATCTCAAGACTAGAAACTGGAGAAATGTTTGTGTGCACAGGACAAGGCTAAAAATCCATGTTGGATACTCATGATCTTCAGGCCCTCGGGCAGCGCTGCATTCAAAACAGACGTGATTCTGTGATGGAAATCACTGCAAGGGCTCAGAAACACTTCCAGAAATCCCTATGCTGAAAAACAAAACAAAACAAACAAACAAAAACAAGACAGCTTAAATACAGGAAATAAACACTGTGAAAATGCCAGAGAAATTATCTTTCCATGCAGAATGATATTTTTTCTCGTTTCCAGTTCAGATCTGGTGGACATTCAAGGGCTTGAAAAATTCTGAATTATGATATCAAAATTATTTAAAACAGACTTGCTTCAGCAAATTAACAAGTTAAAAACTGAGAAAAAAAGTTGAGAAAACTGAGAAAATAGGTTTTGATTATCCATCACTGGGAAAAGAAAAGTAAAAAAAGAAGACCCATGAAGTAAATAAATAGAAAGAAAAAAGAAAATAGAAAGAAATAGAAATAAATGATGCTTTTAG